>PVJN01001590.1:0-15913 GCA_004026805.1 Lasiurus borealis
GGTAAATTGGGTATGGGCTCATTCCATCACAAGATCTGGCTCCCAGTCCCATGAGGCTGCTTTCCTAAGGAATCAAGCACCTGTGGCCCAAATTTTCAATGCTGATCCCATGGAGTTGCTCAGTCTGTAGCTGATCTCAGTCTCTGCCTTTTAGATATCACTTAATTAATCATATGTTAGGAAACAATATATATATATATATATATATATATATATATATATATATATATACTGTGTTGCTGAAGAATAAGCGTGTGTGTATGTGCATGTATATAGATACCTATGTATTACTTAGATTCTTTCTATTGTTAAATATATAGCATGATACAAAAATACAAAAATACTTAAAAGATAAATAAATGCTTCAATTAATTATCATAAACATCCATATACTCATCACCCAGGTCAAGAAATAGAATAGTGACAGCCCCTAGAAGCTCGCTCACACCCTCTATCTCATCAAACCCCTGTCATACTCACAGAGACCCCTAAAGATAACATTGCCATAGCTGGTTTGGCTCAGTGGATAGAGTGTCAGTCTGCAGACAGAAGGGTCCTTGGTTCAATTCCAGGCAAAGGAAAATGCCCGAAGTCTTGGGCTCAACCCCCAGTAGGGGGTGTGCAGAAGGCAGCCAATCAATGTTTCTCTCTCATCCTTGATCTTTCTATCTCTCTTTCCCCTCTCCCTTCCTCTCTGAAATCAAAATATAAATATAAAATAAAAATATTTTTAAAAACTTAACCATACATCCGCATCTGAAAATAATCATTAGATTGTTATATTTTGAATAAAAGTCTGGTTCTAATCCCATTTTTGCATCTATCATGTAGTATGGTCACTGAATCTCATGTGTGTGTTTGTGTGTGTGTGTGTGTGTGTGTGTGTGTGTGTGTGTCTTGCAATTTTTATTTTACATGCTATATATTGAATATGTTTGTGTGTCTGTATGTGTGTGTAAATGAAAATCTCCAGCTAAATGGTGTTAAAGATTGTTTCTAGCTTTTAAAGTTTGTCTCTGTATATGGATAAATCCTTGCATGGTTTTTGTTTATTTTTTAATCCTCATGTACTCTTCCTGTTAACTTTTGACATCTTAAAAAAAAGCTAACTAGCTAAAATTACAGCATTTACATTAGAAAAAGGATTTAGTTCATTTATAAATGAAGCAATCACCCTCATTGGATAATGTCACTCTTAGGTGATGGATTTTTTATGCTTAATGCACCAGAGAGAGATTATCAACTTCTAAGCTTTTTGGATCTGTAACCATAATTATATTCTTGGTGTCAAAGGTCCATTGCAATGGCCACGCATGAAAGATATCTGGTTTGGTGCCTAGATAATTCAATAGTATCTAGAGAAGGACTTCTGATGAGATGGTGTTGATGCTTTTTATCACTTACTCTGCAGAAACTAACCTTGTTGTGGTTCCAGAAGAGCAGAATTTTTAACATATACCTTTCTTCAAAGGTTTTATGACTTTAGAACCAAGAGTCAGAGTGATGCAAATAATAAATGAATGTGGGCTCCATTTCATGTAAGAGCCATAAAAGAAGAGAGTCAGGGAAACATGCATCTCACTGTGAACATGAAGACTAACATGGCACTTCCATTCCCTGGGTGTAAGCACCAGTCTTTACCTGTATGAAGTGAAAGGTGATATGTTTTCCTACCCTTAGTTGTGGTGACCACTGAAATGATTACTGTTCGCATAGCTTCACCTTTTCTGGAATAGCACTTGAAGAGCATAAGGACATTAAAATTCTTACAAGCTATCAGTATTTCATTATTTCTTACTGTTGAGCTATATTTCATTGCCTAGATGTACTGTAGTTTGTTTATCCATTCATCAGGGCCTGGACATGTGACTGTTTCTAGTTTGGGGCATAAATAAAGCCACTAAAAACATTTGTAATAGATGTTTCGGTGAGCAAACATTTTTATTTCATTTTTTAAAAAAAATATATTTTATTGATTTTTTTACAGAGAGGAAGGGAGAGGGATAGAAAGTCAGAAATATCGAAGAGAGAGAGACATCGATCAGCTGCCTCCTGCACGCCCCCTACTGGAGTTGTTCCCTCAAGCAAGGTACATGCCCCTGACCAGAATCGAATCTGGAACCTTTCAGTCCGCAGGCCGACGCTCTATCCACTGAGCCAAACTGGTCTTGGCAAACATTTTTATTTCTTTTAAATAAGCACCTAGAAGTGAAATGGCTGGGCAATATAGTGGGTGGATGTTTAATGATATCAGCAACAGCCATACTCCTTTCTAAGGTGGCTTTACTGTTCTGTATATTCCCACCAGTCCAGACTTTTTTTTGTCTGCATCCTCCTTTCCTCCACCTGAGCAGAAATGCAACTCAACAGCCCTGTTCTGAAAGCCTTTCTGGTATCAACTATAGCACTTTCCTTTGGGAGCTGCATTACTCAGTGGAAGCTAAACATTCCCCTGCTCCTAAACATGGTGGTGGCTTCTAAAGTCATGGTATAGTAAAGGGATCTGACTCCCATTTTTGGAGAAAGCAAGCATTTTCTATCTAAATCTGGAGTAACATTACATCTATTATTTCTTAAAATAGTATGAACCAACCCAACCCTTGTATAGTATTTCAGAAGATAGAAAGTACTTTCACGTTCATTGTCTCCGTTTTTGTCATGTAACAGTCCTATGAGTTGGTGCTAATCTAACATACAGAAAGTTAGGTGGATTCCACAAAGTTTTACAAACAGTTAGAAATTAGGAGTTAGGATGAGAGGTCTCTCTCTTTCACTATACCAAATTCCCTTACCACATTCTCAATCCCCTCAACCTCCCACTGCCACCGCCCAAGTTCAGATACTGCTCACTTCTTGCAAGAGGCTTCTAAGTATCTCCTTGCCTCCTTTATCTATCATATCCTATGTAACTATTATGTACTCATCATAAAATACTAATCTGATGATGTCTCTCCCTCCTAAGAGTCAACGATGCCCTTCTCCCCAATATTATCTGCAGGCTATAGATGACATAATCTGAGGTCTAATTTCCCTGTCTCTATACAACAACTCTATACCACAAAATCTACATAAAATGTTAAAGTTAATTTTTTTTTAAAAATTACCTCAATTAGAACTGAATGCTGCTTACAGAATCTGGATCTTTCCCTATGTCATTCCCTCTTGGTGAATTTTTTCCTCTCGTGTGGTTGTCAGTGAATGCCAGTCATCCTCCATATATTAGGTCTAACATTACTGTATATACTATAGTCCCTGGTTCTCACAGGAAGAATTAGTCACTGCCTTCTGTGAGTTCTCCTGGCACCTTGTACAACATATTATCCTGTAATACCTTTGGAATTAATTGGAATAGTAGATACTTAACTGCATCAATTAGAGACCAACATTTTTCATTATTATAACCTCATGATGCATTACAGTTTCTGGCATACAGTAAGTGCTCAATATGTTTTCATTAATATGTCCATGAATGATCAAGGAACACTTTATTAAGAATGTAGTATTATGAACCGGGAAGTCATGGTTCAATTCCCAGGCAGGGCACATGCCCAGTTTGTGGGCTTGATCTCCAGGAGGATGTGTGTAGGAGGCAGCCAATCATTGATTCTCGATCATCATTGATGTTTCTACCTGTTTCTCCTCCGTTCCTCTCTGAAATCAATAAAAATATCTTTTTAAAAAGGGAATAAAAAATGTACTATTGATCATGTGGAGAAAGTACTTTCTGACTCTCCCTTTTTTCTTTCCTTCCCGTCCCTCCTTCCCCCATTTACTCATTTGTGACCTGCCAGATGCATCCTCCTTAGGCACAGTCTGTTTCAAGGTCATTAGCACTTTCAGTGTGGCTGTTTTGCAGCAGCAGTTGTGGAGTTGAAGGACTCTATGAGGCTAACACAATCCCACCTGATTCCTTCCCTCTTTCTCCACCCCGCGTCAGGGGGCAGGAGTCACATTGCATCTACTCCATGGTCTTTGAGATGAGAAACTGGAAAGACAGCTGGAGTCCACAGCTTCCTCAGAGAAACACTGGACTGGCATTGACCCAGAACAACTGAAATCCCAGGGGCTTAGACTGAAACAATCTGCAATGGGAATGTTATACTCCAAATAGTTTTCAGTTAGTTCTGGTTCCCATTTATCTTTCTTTCCTGGCAGGTAGGGCAAGGGTGAGAGGAAAATGGGACAGGTGGAGAGTGGAATTTGATTGAATTACCTGCCAGGACTTCAGGAATCCACACAAAAGAACCTCACAACTCAACTTGGCATCTCTTTAGGAACCATTCCTTGAAGGCTGCTGACTGAGATGTGAGTGCTTCAGAAAGCATTAGGCTGCTCTTGGATGATGCACATGGCAGCATCGGTGTAAGAACATATTGTTCTTGGCAGAGGTGTAAAGAGGCTGCTGAGATAGAGAGGGAGATAGGAGACTTTCCTGGCCTACTTTGTGTCTATTGGCATTATTTACACCCTCGCTTCCCATATTACTGAACAACTAAGCCAAGGTTTTCTGTTCTCAAAAGGTTTAGGTTCACAGTTTCCATGCAATATTTATTTCTCTTCTTTCTTTAAAATTGAACTTATCTCAGCCACTAAGAATTTGTTACCGTCCCTTCTATTCTATTTGGTATTAATGAGCACACTTTCTACTCTATTTAGTGACTAAGACCATTCCCTCTATTATTTGAAACATACAGATATCACTTACAAAATAATTTTTCCATTATTTCAATGTAATTAGAGATTCAAAAAAGGTCAGTGTGCTTCTTCTGCCTTCCAGAATCTTGAAACATTTATTATTTCTAACATTCACCTGACACTTGTTTATTTGAAAGTCCATTCACCACCCATTAATTTGCATATCCTTCTGAGCAACTGCTTGAAGCCTGGCACTGAAAAATGCCATTCATGTCTCAATCCTAATATTGTCCTTGGTAATGTGCACAGCACCTATGGATCTCAGACATCCTGCTGCAGGGAATGTGCCCTGCACATGTAAACCTGGTAACTATCAAATCGGGTTTTTGAGTCAGGAACTGGTCATCTTTGTATTGCTATGTTTGTCACAGCATTAGAAACAGAGCAGACACACAAATGTTTCTAAACTACCAATCCTAGTTTCCCCCAATCTTTTCACATCATTGATAAAAGCAGAATCCTAGTCAGTGGTTAATCTAAATAACTACACTGATTCTTGAACCCACCTTCAGAATCAAGCCCTCTAGATCTTTTGAAAGTAGTATCCTCCATGTTTTTCTGGGAGCCTCCAGGAGATGTCTCACAAGATCTAAGAAAGAAGTTCTGTTTCCACTGCATTGATAGGTCCTGTAGTTCCCACCAGGATACTGTGGTAGTCCTCTAGCTGTCACCTGATACTTCCTCACCCTGTTCTGTGTTCTACTAGGTACCAGAGATCCTCCCCTGTGCCCACCATGTGACACTGGTGCCCTATGGCCTTTGAGAACCCAATGGGCACTGGGAGATCAAAAAGCACTGTGTTCTACTACAGGTTTCTCCTTAGGTTTTTTTTAACTAAATGCAGCCTGCATGACTGGAATCCAGAGCAAGTGTGAGACTATATCTACTCCATTCTTCATATTATTTTGTCCATTAGTTTTCTGTAACATGCCCAGTTATGTCTAAATCCACAAATGAATACAAATAGTGGCTCAAACTTTAATCCATATTGTATTTCAAATTTTCTTATTATAAAAATAAACATGTTTAGTGTAGAAGAAAACAAAACTTACTCATAATCCTACCACTCAGACTTAACATTTTGGCACATATTGTTTTAGTTGTTCTTACTAATGATTTAAAATAAACCTGAGGAAAATCTTATCAATCAAAATTTCTCTTGAATTTCTTTAGAGATATACTTTGAAGATGAAACTCCATTAGGAGGCTTCATAGCAAAAGTTGATCTCTACAATTACTCAGAAAAATAATGGGTGATTGACTTAGAGCTTCTCTGGAGAGAAGGCTGGGGAGAAGAGTGGAAGAAGGTGTGGCTGGGAATCTCTTGCACAGCAAAGAAGTGACTAGAGAGAAATAAAACTCTGGGTGAAGATGTTTGAGCCATGGGCTGTAAACAGCGGATTGTGATCTCCATTAGCATGACCTTAGAGAAAAACAGAAAGACGTAAAATCAATAGAATGTCACCAAAACCTATATACAATTTTTGACCATGCCAGAGAGAAAAAGTATAAGAAATCATCTCAAAATAAAAATCATGTAAGATGGGCTTAGTTGATAAGCCCATCAAGTGATAGAACCCCTCCACTTGTGAAGCATGGTAGAAGGGAGGGAGGCAACAAAGGCAGGGGACACTCTAAAATCAAAAGGAAAAATTAGGTAATAGTGTTTCTTGAGTTCAAGGACATAAGCTGTGAGACCCCCATGCCCACTTAGAGAAAATCAACTTTCAAAAAAGCTAAACAGTGATGAGTGTTTGGGGAACTACCATATTTCACTATGTATATTTAATGTATAAAGACTAAATTAACAGGGTACCTATATCTGCTGGTTTCCAGTTTTTTTTAGCCAATGGGAACACTGAAAGAAAGGTTGGTGAGGGAGAATGAGATCCTTCCTTATGAGGTCAGCCTGGACCAGCTGTGTTCCTTGATGAAAATCCCTCCTCCTGCCAAGGTAACTGACTACTCAATTCTCCCTGCTTCCAAATCTCTGTAACCTCTCTCCCTCTTGTCCCTTTAGGTCTAGGGTTGTAACATCTCAGCTTCTACTAGCTCCAGGTAATGACACTATCCTTGTGAATCCCTTGCACTCACACCTCATAAAACTGTGCCATCTGTTTTCTTATTTGGAATTATTATTATATCTTATTTAAGTGTACCATCTGTTTTCTGTTGGGACATGGCTAATAATTGGTTCTAGCAATGGCCCAGGAAAGAGGCTCTCAAAATGAGATTATAGAATTGGGTTGGTCATATATTCAAAGAGTGCAGGAATGATTTCCTTGCTGAATGAAAATGGAAGATACGTAAACTATGATATTCAATAATTCAAATGATTTCTGGTGGCTAAAATGGATAAAATGCAGGAAGAAGAAGAGGCATTGGAAAAATAAACCTGTGACAATTACTTCCTGTGGTGAATAGAAATAACAAAAATTATTGGGCTTCTTTTTAGACCTTCAGGACTCCTATGCTCATAGAAAAAGAAATAGAAAACCTTGAACACACAATTGAGGACATGCACAGGAACCAGGAGGCTCTCCAGCAATTTACTAGATCCTTCATGACCTGTGGTCTTATGAAGATATAGCTGAGAGCTAATCCCTGAGCATGAGTGTAGGTAGGGATTGGTAGAGGTGCAACACCAACTAAATGCTTAGGACATTGTAAAGACACTGGGAAACTGGGACCTTAAGAGCTAAAATGAGAACATTTGAGCAAACATGGACAAAAATGAAAACAGAACATTTAAATGTCTTTGAACTTCCACTGTAGGAAGAGGCAGCTTCACTGCTTTCCTAACTAAGGTAACTAGTCCTTGTCTGCATAACAGCCTTGCAGGCACTGCCTTTATTGTTTCAGGACCTACACCTGGGGTGACCACCTTGTCCCAGTTGGCCAGGGACTGTTTTGGTTTTAGCACCAAAAGTATTACGTTTGAAGGATTCCCTCTAGTTTAGGAAAACTGGGACAACTGGTCACCTCACCATTTCTTCTAGGTCCATAAAGTGAATTAGAACTCAATACAGCCAAATGAAGAAAAGATAGTTTATGATCTAAGATAGCACTGACCTTGCTAATGTATGTTAGTTGAAGCATAGGAAAACACCAATTTTGGAACATAGAGTGTTAGCTTGCAAATGGAAGGCTGAATAATCAGGTATTAAACTTAATAAAAATTTTAAAATGTCAGTGCATTTCTGACATACAACAGGAAGGAAGCTGGTCTATTATGTAATGTGCCCATTTCCTACAACCCCTTACCCCCATACACACTCTACTTGTAGTAGGACACATGGAAATGTTAGTTATTTCAAGTTTCTTTTTTTTATTTGTATTATTTGATTATTTACAGAAAGCATGTGTTTTAAAATCAGAAAAATAATTTCACTAAGTTAATTTTTCACATCATGATATGGCAGAAAATATTGAAAAAAGAGTGTGAAATATTTCAAATATTGTTGACTGAGTTAATTGTAGATGGGGATTCAGAATTACCCTGAGAAGAAATGGGAGGAAAATGGATGGAGGCAGCTCTTGAAGAGGATGTGGAAGGAGGACAACTGGCAGTAGATGGAGCTCAGCCTGAGAAGCTGGACTGACAGGACACCCACTGGATTATTCAATTCTAGGAGAATGGATGGAAATATTTGGTACTCTAAAAACTTACTGACAGTATATTTTTCACTATTTGGCCAGTGGAGTGGGAGGATAGACACATGAGAGAAATATCTAGAATCCTATATTTAAAAAAATAAATAAATATCTAAACCCCCAAATCAGGTGTGGAAGCAAAAAAAGGAGGTCCTCAGAGTCAGTCAACCATGTAGTTCAGCCTCTGGTTAAGAAGGAGAGGGACACATTTTAGAAACCAATAAAATTGTTAAAACTTTGTTGAGTTACTGAAAATGAAACTCCAATAATATTTATCAGGTGAGGACCTTGGTTCCTGATCTTTATGAGCCTGGAAGATTCAAAGGTTTTGGAGGACTACTTTGGTAGAACTTGTAGAAGTCACATTGGTCAACAAAGGGCCACTGACCACCAGATATTTAAACTATTAACAGTTTCAGTTAAGAAACTTATTGAGAGGTATGGTACTGCTGGAGCAAATTTATGGTTAAAACCAAAGCATCCCTGGAGGTTGTTCTCACTGGCTTAATAAATCTCAAACAAAGACCAATACTCTGAGACGTGCAGCTCATGGGAGTTCAAAAGAGTAAAGAAAGCAACTCCACGAGCACTTCTGTTTCCCCATCACAGACTGGGAGGGATCCTGGACACAAGTAAGGACAAAGCTTTGTCACTAGAAAGAGTCTAAATTTAGTTCAATGTCAAGGTGCCAGGGAACATACCCACAGGAAAAAGAGATGGCAAAGTTCACTATGTACACAATGAACTCTGAGGAGGAAGGACGCACAGCAAAGGCGGAGACTGAAACATTGGAGCCATTGCAAGGTTTGGGAGATAGAAACACTATTTCTAACATGAACCCTTTCTGAATATATGGAAGGTGACAGAATTACTCAGTGAGAAATTTTCAGAAATGACTATAATTTCTGGAGCTTTTAGTTGTACAATGTGCCCCAGAATCTACCTGACACCCTGGTGCCTGAGTTCCCTCCTGGTGAGGTCTTCCTTTCTCTCACCTCCTCTCTGTCTATACTCCTCCAATATGTCACTGAACCTCTGCTGGAAGCAAGCACTTAGGAAACATAATTTTATTGTAATTGCCAGAGGGCAAGAGAGATTCCTATTTATTCTCCAATATTTTATGGTGGGCCACATTCTGTGATACCCTACAAGTTTTATTGACTCTCAAACACTTTATAAATGTAGAATACATTTAAAATTGGGGGTTATTTTTGCCCAAATTTATTATTTTACTCAAGTTGGCAGAAGATGCACAATCTACTAAAAAAGTAATCTTGACTGACCCAGACATATTTAGAAGGCAGCAAGTAGCCTGAGAATGAGCAAAATATAATATTTCAGAGGACAAACCTTCCATTTACTTCTGTAAAATTTCATTTGAAACTTAAATTTATCCTTAGAGACTGAATAATGGGAAAGTGGCCACATTCAAAGTTGGTTTGTGTGTTTCTGCCATTAAAGTGTTTGGTCCCTTGGCTGCTGTTTCATCACCCTCTCAGGTGATGTAGGGAAACTATATTGGACATCATGGCAATAATAAAGGACTCGCTGAGCACAAAATCACGACTTTCCTGTTTGTATTGCTTGCTTTCATTCAGTATCATCTAATTTCACCTTTAAGGTTAGCTCAATCTTTTCCCACACGCTGTGGTTTCCCTACTGGACTGCATTCTCTTTAAGGCAGGGGCACTGCTTTCTGTGACCCTAGTAATAAGCACAGTGCCATCCACTAGTGAAAAGGAGTCACCAAGGTGTGAGAAATTCCTGGAGCGTTAAGTGCATCACTTGGCCCAAGGCATGCCCTTCCTTACTGTGGATCCGCAGAGCCTGCTCATGAAGATGGATACACTAGCAAGGATGGTGATGGTGGTGAGGACACCGCTGAGAAAACAGGATTCAGCTGCACAAACAGTCAAACAATCAGCTAGACGCACAGACATGCTGCTTGTGGAGGAATGGTATCCCAGCTTCTGACCTGGAACCTTACCTCTCACTCTTCATAGGCCTTCTCTTCATCTTTTTTAGAACAAGAATCATGGACTTTGGACCTACCTGGCCATACCTGCCATGCTTAATCTACTTAACGCTGGGTGAGACCCTAGTGTCTTGGTCTATTCCTAGACAAATAGAGACCTAGAGGGAATTGTAGCCGAATTCCACTTAAATATATGCAGAGTGCTTTATAATATTTTTCTTGGTGCTCCACTCAGTAGTTACCTTTAAATTGACTTTTTGTGAAACCAGAGAAACCTGACGTGAAGAACTGTTTTAGGTGGAGTTCAAACTCACAAGCTTTGGATACCTGGTTGGCCTGCCCACTGCCTTGCCAAAAGTATTGGTCAAACTGCCACTTGTACTTCTGACCCCTTGAATTCTATCCCTCCCCACTCAAGTATATACCTAATAAAGTGCTATTCACTGTATATTCCCAAATGTAAGGTGATTCTCTATTCCCTGTAAGAGTATCAAAGAAAATAAAATGTTGGTTAATTAAAATATTAGTCATATTCTAGTATACAAAAAAATAATAATAAAACCTCTGTGCCAAATAATTAATTGGGTACATATAATAGTTTTAAAATATAAACTATGTAGAATAGTCTTTTAATTTGGAAACATTGCTCTTTCACATGTAATGAGAAATGTTATTCAAACTTTTCCCATGCTGGTTTCAGATCAATATCTCTCTCTTCATTAAAGCACTTTCCTTGAGCCATCAAACATAGTTTCCCAGAAAACACATCTCTACTTCCTTTCTGAGACAAAGTCCTGTTTGAAGCTGAGCATAATGATGCTGCTGAAGTTTTTGTCCCAGGCCACAAGGTTCCATTTTCAGAAATAAGCACAGTTTTTTGTTTGTTTTATCCCATTCGTCCTCAGTGAGTTTAAGTGTGATATCTGCCACATATCCTCTTACTACTGGACTTTTTAAAGATAATATTTCAATGGTTTGACTTTTGAAAATCTGATACCCCTCAGGAATAATTACTGGATTTGTTTATTTTGTTGCATTTTTTGTTTTGTTTTGTTTTGTTTTTAGATTATGTCAGGTGCCTATGATAAAGGTTCAAAATTAACATTAACTGAAGCTGTTTCGGGTTAATGTGTCTTTCCTAAACAGTATGTAATTGTTTAAATTAAGATAATTAAGAAAGAAGACACAATATTAAGGAATTGATAAGTTTTCAAAAATACTGTGACATTATCTTTTCTAACTGATAATTTTTTTCAGAAAGAAAAATACGCTTTGGGTACATATATATGTGTATAGAGATTGTGTTTTGTGTGTAAAAACTGAGTTACATTTATCCCCAGGGAATCCATTCTGCTTTAGCCAGGGCTCTTGGCTTCAAAGACAGAAACTTAACTCAGACCAACAGAACATATAAAGAGGCTTAGTGGGTTATATAAAGAGAGGAAAGGGATAAAATGGGCTCAGGACTGATTGAGTCTAGAAACTAAAAGAATGTGGTATTCATTCGATTTCCTTCTCACAGCTGAGTAATCTCTTCCTCGACTCAACTCCCTCGTCTTTACTTGTCTATGTCATGGGGTCACTTTCCTCTTCTACCACAAAGTTCTTCTCCATGTGGGAAACACATAGACCAGGAAGTTCAGCCTTAATCATCCTGAGAGAGCAACTGCGATAAAGGAGGAACTAGGCTATTTCTTCTCACTTAGCACATAAAAACCCCAAGGGAGGTTTCCTGTCCATCCCTGGGATTCTTGACAGTGTGCCAGTTAGTGAGCTATTCTCATTGACCTGGCCTAGACCACACCCCAACCCTGGGAACACAGCTGAGTGCCCACCAGCTCCTCCAGAGGGAGGGGTGAGCCCCTAAAGGCACAGGAAAGATGCTTGTGGGAAAAGAGTAGGAAAGGAATTCTGGGCATATCAAAACCCATATGTACACTGCACACATTTAAGATTTCTTTTATTTATTTTTATCTATTGCTTTTTAAATGTTTTTATTTGTTTTAGTGAGAGAGAAAAAATGAGAGGGAGAGAGAGAAATATTAATGTGAGCGAGAAACAGAGATCATTACCTCCCATATCTACCCCAATGGGGGATCAACCTGAAACCTAAATGTGTGCTCTAATCAGGAATCAAAATGGTGTCCTTTGGTATACAGGACAATGCTCAACCAACTGACCCACACTGTCCAGGGCTTAGATTCATTTAAAAGTTAATAAATGCTATGAAGATATTTATTTTTAATCAAAATATTTAGAAGTTACTTTATTTTAAAAAACTAGAGGCCCAATGCACAAAATTTGTGCAAGAGTAGGCCTTCCTTCTCCCAGTTGCCAGGACCAGCTTCCCTCTGGCACCCGGACCCAGGCTTTGCTCCTGCCTCAGCTTCATCTGGAATGATGCCTGGTCTAATTAGCATATTACCCTTTTATTATTATAGATAATTAACTACTTAAGACACATTTCTCGCTCTGACTCTGTATTGTAATTGAGTTGACTAAATGACCAAGTTATTGTTGAGAACTAAGTTCTACTTTAGAAATATGATTAAGTTAATAATATTATATGTCTCTGCCTGACCTTACATAGAAGGAAAGACTAAATAATAAATGTTTTCACTTTACTCCTAATTAACCATTTCTATTATCATCATGCATACTGTACAAAAACTTTTCTATGGTCCTACTATTCTTCTGGTCCTTTAAGAGAAGTGAAATTTACACGGTTTTAGAATTTAGGGCAAGAACAGAGTCCTAATCAATATTTTCCCATACCTCTAATCAAATATTTAGCTCTTTCTTAGACTGCTAACCGTTCTGATTCACAATGGAGTGTGATTCTGTCCCTGCTCTTTGAGAAGGAGTTCCAGCCGCCTTCTCCGTCCACCTTAAACTGCTTTTCCCAGCTGCAGTGGATTAAACCAGTTATGAGATTTTCCTAGCAGTAAACTTTCTGAACAAATAGAACAGTTTTTCATTGTGGTGTTTGGGAATTTTTCAAAGCTTTAACTTTTTTAGGTCTTTTCCATTAGGTTTTAATTGGCAAAGTTTTATAAGCAAAATTAACCAAGAAAATCAGATTTTGATATATAAAAAGTTTCCAATTAGAAAGACTTAATTAAACAACATAGCTCTGGCTCTTCCTTCTCTTTAAATGGTATGTGTGCAGGTACCCGGTGGGGCTGGGATGGCTCTGTAGTCAGAGCGAGACTCCAAACTTTAGCACACATGACAGTCAATAATGTAATGAGTATAGTGTGAATCTCTTAAGAGTTCCAGATTCCCGATATCAGGCCAGTTGGGACTTAGGTGAGCAACTGCTGGTTTGCCTGAAACTTACAAAAGAAAACAATCTTTGCTACAACGAGATATGAATTAAAACATTGTCTACTGAAGACTTCATAGAAAAGAAAAAGCTTTAGGGGTTACTTTGAAAAGCTTATATCCATCGAACATTGCTCACTATCTCAGGAAGAGAGAAAGCCCACGCCTCACACTGGCCACCAGCTCCTGAGGGATCTGCTCCAAAGTTAGGATTGCCAGATGTGGCAAGTAAACATGCAGGACACCCAATTAAAAATTCAACGTTGGGCCTTTAAATCTGATCAGCAATAGATAATATGCCAGCATAATAAATTAGTATGAGTATGTTCTGTATTTTTTCTGGCCACCCTACCCTTACATCATCTCCTCCATCCCCCTCCTCACTCAATTTCGAGTGCAATTCCCTTTTCTGCCAACACTCCAGGCTCCTACTCACTCTGTCTAGAACCCTTTCTCCAGGTACTACAGCTGCCAGATTTAGCAAATGGGAATGTAGGATGCACAGCTGTACTTGAATTTCATATAAACAACATATAAGTTGCATGCACAATAAAACTTTTTTGTTATGTTTATATGACATTCAAATGTGATTAGGCAGCTGTATTAATTTCTGAAGACTGCCATAACAAAATATCACACACTGAGTGGCTTAAAAAATAGAAACTTGTTTTCTTACACTTCTGGAGTCTGGAAGTGCAAGATCAGGTGTTAGCAGATTTGGTTTCTCTGGAGATCTTTCTCCTAGCCTTGCAGATGGCCCCTCTCTCAATGTGTTCTCTCAAGGCCTGTTACCAGGATGCATGTATATCCCTGGTGTATCTTCCTCTTTTTTTAAAAAAAATATTTTCTCAATTTTTCAATTACAGTTGAGGTAAATATTATATTAGTTTCAGGTGTGCAACCCAGTGATTAGACAGTTATATTACTTATGAAGTGATCACCCCAATAAATGTGGTACCCAACTGACATCATACATATTATTACAATATTATTTACTATTTTCCCTAAGCTGTACTTTATACCCCATGACTATTTTGTAACTTCCAATTTGTACTTCTTAACCCCTTTACCTTTTTCATCCTTTCCCCTAACTTCCTCCCATCTGGCAACCATCGAAATGTTCTCTGTATCTATGAGTCTGTTTCTGTTCTGGTTGTTTTCAATTCCACATATAAGTTAAATCATATGGTCTTTCTCTAACTTATTTCACTCAACACAATAGCCTCTAGGTCCATCATTTTTGTGCAGATGGCAATATTTCATTCTTTTATTATGCCTTTTTTATAAATAACTTAATGTACAGTATTTATATAAGGATTATGTGTTGCAGTGTTTGTTTTAGAGAATTTTCATCCTCCCACTGAAAGACTGACAATAAGCTCTCATTGTACCAAAGTGAGTTGATTTTTCTCATTCTTCTTAAAATGCTTGTTTATCTGTCTTAGAGCATATTTGCTTTAAAAAACCAATTTCTATAGAAAAATTCATTTGAAAATATAAAATTCTTTTTTTTCTCTACCTAGAATGCCCCCTGCCTTCTTCTTTTTTTTAATTAAATCTTTATTATTCAGATTATTACATTTGTTTCTCTTTTTTCCTCTCCATAGCACCCGTCCACCCAACTCCCACCCTTCCCTCTGCCCTTACCTCCCTCCCAATGACCTCATCCATAGGTATATGATTTTTGTCCAGTCTCTCCCTGTACACCCCTCACTCCTTCCCCCCTGAGAATTATCAGTCCACTCCCTTTCTGTGCTCCTGATTCTATTATATTCATCAGTTTATTCTGTTGATCAAATTTTTAATTCGCTTAATTTTTAGATTCACTTGTTGATAGATATGTATTTGTTCAAAATTTTTTGGCTTTAACCTTTTTCTTCTTCCTCTTCTAAAAGAGTACCCTTCAGCATTTCATATAACACTGGTTTGGAGTTGATGAACTCCTTTAGCTTTTTCTTGTCTGTGAAGCTCTTTATCTGCCCTTCAATTCTGAATAATGGCTTTGCTGGATAGATTATTCTTGGTTGTAGGTTTTTGCTATTCATCACGTTGAATATGTCTTGCCACTCCCATCTGGTCTGCATCGTTTCTGTTGAGAAATCAGCTGACAGTTTTATGAGTGCTCCCTTGTAGGTAATGAACTGTTTTTCTCTTGCTGCTTTTAATATTCTCTCTTTGTCTTTTGCTCTTGGTATTTTAATTATGATGTGTCTTGGTGTAGTCCTCTTTGGATTTCTTTTATATGGGGTTCTGTGTGCTTCCTGA
>PVJN01001590.1:16013-111331 GCA_004026805.1 Lasiurus borealis
TTCTTCTGGCACCCCCACAATTCTGATGTTGGTATGCTTGAAGCTGTCCCAGAGGCTCCTTACATTATCTTCACATTTTTGGATTCTTTTCTCTTCTTGCTTTTCCAGTTGAGTGTTTTCTGCTTCTTTATATTTCAAATTTTTGACTTGATTCTTGCCTTTCTCTAGTCTGCTGTTAGGACTCTGTATAATATTTTTTTATTTCAGTCAGTGTATGTTTAATTTCTAGTTGGATCTTTTGCATCTCTAGTTGGATCTTTTGCATCTCTAGTTGGTTCTTTTCTATTTCCTCTTGGCTCTCACTAACTTTATCCAACTTTTCTAGGATATTCTTTTTTTTTTAATATATTTTATTGATTTTTTTTACAGAGAGGAAGGGAGCGAGATAGAAAGTCAGAAACATCGATGAGAGAGAGAGACATCTATCATTCACCTCCTGCACACCCCACTGTGGAGATGTGCCCACAAGCAAGGTACAACTGGAATCAAACCTGCGACCTTTCAGTCCACAAGCCAACACTCTATCCATTGAGCCAAACAGGTCTCCACTCTAGGATATTCTTGAAAAACCTGATAAGCGTGGTTTTGAACTCTATATCCAGTCGTTTGTTTTCCTCCACTTCTTTTATTTGTGATCCCTTCCCTTGTCTCGGCATTTTCACTATGTTTGGAGAACTTCTGTGTTGGATTCAGCCTTATGATACCAGACTTGCAAAACCTCAGAAGCCTCTCTGTTGAGCTTGGGATGGCTGGAATCTCAGGGCTTAAGGGACCACCTTGCCTTCCAGTTGGCCCTGCCCACCAGGGCCCTTGAGTCTCACGTAACTGGGTAATCGCTGGAGCAGTCCTTGTGTGAGCGCACAGTGCCTCTAGACTGCTGCCTTTCTGGCTCCCCTGCACTCCAGGACCACACTAGTCTAGGTCCCCAGGGTTTCACCCGAAACAGGGGCTTAGTGGAGTCAGAAGTGGCACAGTTGGGAGGGTCTGTTCCCGCCCACTCACAAAATCCAGGGGCACAATCAGCAGTCTGTCCTCTGCGCGCCATCAGACCTCTGATCTTTTGTGACTCCCCTAAATTTCCATGCACCTCTCCCTTTTCACTGTCCAAGCTCCCCCCGTATGAGTTTCGGCTGGATCTAGGGTTTAGTGTTGTAGGATAAGGGGTTCAGTGCCTTTGAGAGTCTCCATTTCCCTCCTGCCAGAGAAAGCCAGCCAGGTACTTTGGCACCCGCTCTCTCCACGCGCATGTCTCCGTACCTCAGCTTTTTGCAGCTCCTCTGGGTGTCTGTGAGCCCCTCTCTTTCCCTCGAGTTGTAGAATTTCCACTCAGCCAGCTTTTCTGTGGTTCTGGATGATGTCCGTTCTTTCTTTTAGTTTTAGTTTTGAAATTGTGTGCGAGGCAGCAGTGTAGGTGTTTACCTATGCCACCATCTTGGATTCTCTCTATAACTTCTTTATTCATTTATCTATTGATGGACATTTCGGTTGCTTTCATATCTTGGCTATGTAAATAATGCTGCAATGAACATATGGATGCATATATCTTTTTTTTTAATTAGTGTTTTGGGTTTCTTTGAATAAATACTCAGAAGTGAAACTGCTGGGTCATTCTTTGTCTGTGGTTATAGCCTTAGTTTTAAAGTCTATTTTGTCTGGTAAAAATATTGCTACCCAATTTTTGTTTGTTTGTTTGTTTGTTTTTCCATTTTCATGAACTACCTTTTTTCATTTCTCTACCTTCAGTCTGAATGTGTCTTTCAATCTGAAGTGAGTCTCTTTTAGGTAGCCTATTGGGTCAGGGCTCCACACTTATGATTTTATTTCATCTTAATCACTTTATTAAAGCCCTATCTCCAAATATAATCATATTTGAGGCTAGAGCTTCAACACATGAATTGGAGGGTACACAGTTCAATTCCTAACACCATTCTTATTTTATCTGGCAGCTTCACACATCTTTGTGTCTTCTCTTCCATTAGGTCATTGGTCAGAAGTCATCGTCTCTGGGATGTCTTCCTGGAGCCCCTGTTTAAGACTGTACCACCTCACCCCTAATCCACATTAGCCCTTCTACTCTCCTATTGTGCTTCATTTCCACAAAGTTACCATTTTATTTACTTACTTCTCATTTGCCTCTACCCACTTGAATATTAGCTCCATGAGGGCAAAGGTATTTATTTGGATGGTTTCTTTACAACCTCTGTGGACCTGGAAAGTACTTGTTTCATGATACGCACTCACAAAACACTTAACATTAACAGTTAAGCAGGCTAGTGCCGTTACCAGGTCTAGCACAAAGAATGAAACTTTAACTATAGGAGAGTCCAGAGCAGCATCCAGCTCCAGGTAACCATGCTGTAAAATACTTGAGTAACTCGAAAACCATCAATATACCTGAGCTACTTGCCAATTATATAAGTTCCTGGGCCCTTCTCCCAGATATTTGATTCAATTAGGCAAGGGATAGGCATGGAAATGTGCATATTTAACAAACACCTCAGCTGACGTTGACACAAGGACAGCTCCTTGAGAAATGTGATGCTAGCATCAGCTTCAAAACTAGTTCTGGCCAGCACAAGAGGATTATGAAATGGTATGAGGTTGGAGCAGGGTGTTTCTTGAATTAAAACCCCTGTGGCTCACTCTAGCTTTTTAATTATTGCTTTTGCCCAGAGTTTCTTTTTTTAAAAAATATATATATTATTGATTTTTTTACAGAGAGGAAGGGAGTGGATAGAAACTCAGAAACATTAATGAGAGAGAGACATCAATCAGCCTCCTCCTGCACGCCCCACACTGGAGATGTGCCCACAAGAAAGGTACATGCCCCTGACCGGAATTGAACCTGGGACCTTTCAGTCCGCAGGCCAACCGACTCTCTATCCACTGAGCCAACCCGGTCTCAGCTGCCCAGAGTTTCTTACACAAACTCCTCATTCCTTAGAAGCATACTCCTGGACTTCTATCATAAGCATCCTCAGGTCCTTGCCCTAACATATTTTACATTCTCCCCACAGGGCTCTAAGTTGGGTCTGTAGGTAAAGAGTTGCAGCTGGGAGTAGAAGTGGGTGGGGTTGGCTTTCATCTGCCTTCACTGTTCAAGGCAACACTGGGGAACCACTGAGGCAGGAATTGTGAAGGGTAAGGGAAAAAGCTATTAGGGACACAGAACTGTCTGGCATTACTCCGACCCTGAATTTATGGTCCCCTTTATCCCCACCAGGAAGTTCATCACCCTTCACATGGGGCAATTCTCTTGAAACAGGGCCCTTGCAGGATGCTGCGTCAGTTTATCTGGCTAAAGGTAAGCACTGAGGCCTTTGCTCTCATACACATAGACGTGGCCTTGCTCGTTTCTCTGAATTTGATGTGATGTTTCCACCTCATCCCCTCAGCTTCACATCATTTTGGTTTCTGTTCTGCTCCAGCACACCTGGCATCTTGTCATCCACTTTTTTCTAGAGAGATCTGTGTCTCCAATTAGAAGACTAGTTGAAGAAAGACAAAATGATATTCAGTTCTAATTGAGACTAATCTACTGGTAATACATTTTATAAAATTTTGGACAAATATTTTGTTTTCCTAGCCAATGCAAATGCTTCACATTGCCTCCTATCCACACAATCATAGAACTTTTTTCTTTTAATATGTATGAAAGAATCTTTTTATTTAACAAACCAGAGACCCAGTGCATGAATTTGTGCACAGGTGGAGTCCATCTGGCCCACCCTCATCAGGGTGGGGGGATGATAGGGGATAAAGCCAGCTCGGGGAGGGGCCACAAGTGCTTGGCTAGCCCTGCCACCTGGTTGAACTCCCAGTTGAACTCCCGGTAACATTCCAGTCAAGGGGACAATTTGCATATTAACCTTTTATTATATAGTATTCCTTACCACTTATGAAAAGGACTTATACCAGCTTTTTAATAATTTTTCTAATACCTGTCATTTTTGTAACTGTCTAATGGAACCTGCTTGTGGAAATACTTTGGTTTCCTTCTAGTCTACTTATCTAAAGTCAACATTAGTATTTTATTTTACTGTTTAAATTATTTCTTCTGATGCTTATTACCACTTTGTTAGATTAGTCCTAGGTGAAATTTATAATTTACTAAAACAGGGTTTTCTTTCAAATTAGCAATTCAGTTTCATATATGTATATAATAAAATTAACAATTAAAGAAAATTCCAGGAAGAAATCCAAATTTTGTAAAGAAACAGTCTCACTTTATAAAGGGCACATGGTCGATGACCAAAAAATATGTGTCAAGAAATAAAATAAAGGAAATTAAAACATTGGGTGGTTAGCACTCAGTCACTAAAATCCTTTAGTAATTTAATTTTCTTGAATATTAGTTATTTCTCTCAAATTATAAGGATTAAGTCTAATAAATAATTAGAAAATCCTTTGAAAACATTACATCACAAATATAATTATTGGTATTTTTGCAGAAATAGAGAAATTTAATTCTTTTCCCTGGGCTAAAGCTGGCCCTGGCAATACATAGCTCTTTTTCTCACTACATGTGATTTTGCTTTGAATCCATATGCCGATGACAATGGCAGTGCTGGGGTGAGGCTTAATAGGAATGCTAAGAAAGGGGTCGGAGCACTCAATGAGAAATGGCTGTTCAGGACAGAGAGATACAGTTGTGTTGCCCAAAGTCTTCCTCTTTCTAATGTCAAAGCTTCCCTTTTATTACTTCCTCGGGAGCTTATTCATCCGGCTCAAGGCAGGAAACATGCCCTAACTGTAGTCTGTGTCTACAAGAAAACACAGGCTTTCCACCTCTTCTGCCTGTGACTGGTGAACGGGAAAGCCACTGACCTGAGGTCTCTTTTTTCCCATCCGGCCACACACCCCATTTCTGTGGTTTCATTCTGAGCAAGCTTTGATGGAATACTGGAGAGCTTCTCCAGGGCATGTTTGGTCATTCAACTACACACACAATTAGCTTCTACACAATATGCCTCTCATATGTATCCAGACCCCATCTTCATTTCTCAGTGATGATCTATAAATCCATATGTAACATGACCACAGACAAAAAGGATAAATAATTGAAAGAGAAAGACTGATGAAAGGTGACCTGGGGAGAGAGGAATCGAGGGGAAAATGGGGGTTAGCCTCTAGAGAGAAGAAAATTATAGATTATGAAAAATGGCAGAAGGAAGGAATCACTTTTTCTCACTGGATTGGTAAGCAATTGCCACATAAACTATTCCAAGACCTGGTGACTTAAAATAGTATGTATTGATTATTGCTCACCCCTCAGTCAGTCATCTGGGTGGATCTGCTGATGGGCAATTTATGCCAGTCCCATTCAGCAGGTTTTCTAGGGCAGTGGTCAACATACTCATTAGTCAACAGAGCCAAATATCAACAGTACAACGATTGAAATTTCTTTTGAAAGCCTAAAACCGACTTCTGCTCATGGGCCACGATGTTTCAATTGCACTGTATGCGTGCACCTGCATGTGGTATTTTTTGGAAGAGCCACACTCAAGGGGTCAAAGAGGCACATATGGCTTGCAAGCCACAGTTTGCTGACCACTGTTCTAGGGGAACCCAACTTAGATCATCTGTGGACAGCTCTAAGATGCTGTGCTGAGATGTCTGTGGCTCGTTTTCTGTTTCTGAGTCATTGGCTAGACTGACCCATATATCTCTCTGTGGTTCTGCAGGTAGCCTGGCTTTATACACAGTTTCCAAGTGAGTAGATATGCACAAGGCACTCAGAGGCCTCTCCTTGCCATCATGACTGCCATATGCTGTTGGTCAAAGCTAGTCACAAGACCAGGCCAAGTGCAAGTGGTGAGAAGTAAATTCCACTTTTTCATTGGAGAAGCTGTGAAGGACTGTTTTCATAGGTGCAGTCAATGTATTAGTCTTACCTTTCTTAAAATTTTCAAAGGTTACATAAGGATGGGTGTGGGTTTTTTTTTGTAGAATGCACAAAATTAGAACTATGGGCTCCCATGTAACCCTTGGATTTTTGAAAGACTATGAATCAGAGACCTCTGGATTATCCTCAATATGTTTATTACAAACTTATCTGGTAAAACCTTCTATACTTCAGGAGTAAGCCTAGTGTTCAAACGTCAGATAATAGGTATTTACTGGGAATTGACCTATGTGTCTGGCACTAGGGGTACAGAAAAAGAACCACACAGACACAGTTCCTGACTGGGCTAAAAGAGAAGGCCATGTAAATGATTGCACACATGCTAAGTATGGCAATAGGTTTGTTCTTTCTCCAGCACCAGCCCTCAGCATTTCTCTTACAAATAATAAATATATTTCCTTAAAGAAAAAAAATCAACGCTTGTTAAAGATAGTAATGTAGGACTATTGCAAGAGGTATAGGGAGCCCTGCAATGCGATTTTACAGGGGAAGAGAGATTGGGCTCAACTTTGAATATAATACCAGCAAGTGGGAGTTTATAGCCAAAGATGGAAGTGAATGGATGGGAAATTACTCAGAGGAAACATCAGAGAGAAAGGTTCTGGCTAAACAGACCTAACACGATTATTGCTGAAGGCAGGCCAGGGTGAAGGACATCACTTCAGGAATGGTGGAGGATGAGGGACTTGATTTCATATGAGATCAAATATCAAAGGTTGTAGTGCTGGTTAAGTCGACTTAGTGGGATTTCGGTAATACCCAATTTTATAAGGAAATGTAGCAATAGGTCCCGGAGAGGGTTCTGTAGCTTTACTGAGGTTTGGTCAAACAAAGAATCTCTGTCAGCTTACATTTTCCCAAATACTCCTGCCAGTTGTTCTTTAGCCTTTCCATAGACTTTCCTTTCCTTTTCCTCCTACATCTCCACTTTCATCTGTAGAGCAACTACTGTCCCGCAATCTTTAACTTGGGTATCATTTCTCCCAGGTAGTTTTGCTTGTTCTACCCAGGCTCTTTCCATCATACTCTCTTATCATTCCTGTAACCTTGCACATCTCTCTCAGGAAGCTCTTGAAGGGTTTATGAATAGTGACATAAAGATTATTTTGAGCTGAAGACATGTGAGAATCAACAGCTGAAGGATGGGAAGCTCTTAATTTTTTTTTATTTTTTTTTTTTCCTGAACTCCTCTTATCTGCCCCAAAGCAAAGTGTACCAAAGAATTCAACTGCCATTGGTGGGATTTAAGTCAAAATGAACCAAATATGGCAATGTGGCATAGTGAATATCAGAAACTTACTAAGTTTTAGATGTTGAAGAAAATAGGCCCAAAATGGAGTTGCTTATGCTAAATCCCAGGTCATCAAACTAAGACTTAATTCTAGTTTTGGGTTTCCCCAAAATGGAATCTTAAACCAGTCAATGAGGCATCAAGCAGTCAACATTAGATAGACCCCTGTCATCCCTAAAGAAAATGACCGCAATAACCACCCCACTTTTTACCAATGTAACTTATCTTCCCTTCTGCCTGTTAATGCTTTTCATTTTGTCCACTTCCTCAAAGCTCCTTTCCATTTGCTAGCTGGGAGACTGTCTGATTCCTGAATCATTGCATGAAACCAATAAGATCTTTTGTTTTATTGTCATAGTATTATGCTTTATTTATTATGTTTTACATCTAATATATTTGAACCAAGATACATTATAATTAAAATGTTAAAAGTTAAGGATAAAAAGAGTATCTTAAAAGCAGAAAGCAAAATATAAGTTTTATTTCTTAACAGAAGCAACAGAAGCAGAAAGGCCATTCCGACCTTCTCCACCCTTTACCCCTAAAGCAGTTCAAGAATCTTCACATGAGAGGTGCCCTCCCTCTATCAGGAGGAAAGGGGCATCCTTATCTCTCTCTGAAGACAAGTAGGGACTGAGAAGAATTCCAGCAGGTTTTGCTGAATGTCCTCCAGTCTATGACACCTTGTACTCTCTGATCTCCTATATTTCTACACAACTGCCTACTTTGCATCAAACCTGGCATAAAAATACTTGGGCTAGACTGATTTTTTTGGCTCTTCATTTCCTTAAAAAGGCTCTTGTGTCATGTAAAGCATATTAAGTTTGTGTGCTTCTTTCCTGTTAGCCTGTCTTTGTTGATTTAATTTTTGGACCCAGCCACAGATCCCAAGAGGTCTTCCATGCAAAGCCTTGAGGCAGGTTAAAAACTTCAATGCCTGTGTGCCCTGGGGGGCCAGGCAGAGAAGCAAAGTGAAGAGGCCATAGGATGCAGAAAAAGTGGGCTGTTCCCCTTAGCTGTCTTGAAGTGCCCACTTTTTACAGAGATGAGTGTAGAAAAATATTTTTATAATAGAGGGAAAAGTCAGTTCCAGGACAATGACAGTGGCTAGTGACACAGTGGGAGTCATGGGGGCCAAGAGAAATGGGGACACACAAACCTACCAGAGAGGACAGCTTCTCCTCGGAGCCTGCATTCCAGCTGTATGCAGCATGGGACAAGTCTGGTCACATCTGCATGTTTTTCAAGAGAACCTGGAAATGCATATCTTTCTGTGAAATATGTGTGTGTTTTTAATGTTGGTTTGAGCTATTTAAGGGCAATAATGCCGGGCAAAGAGGTCACATCTGTGGGCCACATTGAGGCCATGAGCACCAGATTAAAACCTTAGTGTTTGAGGCCCAACTGAAAAGGCATTATATGTAAAGCACTGTACTTGAACTATTTTTTACAACCATTTCAACAACATACTTTTTCCTAGCAGGGGGTGTGGTCCCTCTGCTCGGCAGTCTTGGCACTCACACCCGGGAAAAGTGATTTGCTTGGAGGTAACTTGAGTGGCCTCGCAAGGCTGTGGGGAGGAAAGTCCTCTGGAGTTACTGCCTCTGTGTATTCCTGCCTGGTCAGGCTTTCACTCCCACAGGAGCTGGTCTCCATTCTCTTCATTGTTTCATCAGAATGGGGACTCCTCATGCCCAAAGACTTTAGCTGATAATAGCTCAGAGTCTTACAGTTTGAAGAGATATTTAAATTTTAAATGAGGACTCAAAGATGAATGTGTCATCTTTTTCGTCATCCTTCTCCCAAGAATGAGAGCACCAATCAATGGCAAAGTGTGCCGGGGACTGCACTGTTTCAGATCTGAAGTAGCACCAATTAATTAATTTAATAATGTCACTTTGCTCTAGTTTTGGTGATTATCAGGAGTCCATATTGGTGGTCTTCATGACACCCTAGCACTCTTAAGGAAATAAAGCTAATTACTGGGAATAAATGTAAAATTTCAAAAACAAAAGATTTTTTTTTCTTTTTTTAACTAGGAGCATTGAATCTGTTTACTGGAAAGATTCCATTTTCATGTTGGCCACTCACACAGATGAAGTTGATTATGAAGGGAAAAATTGTTTGGTTCATTAGGCTTTAATTATAGAGATGAATTATTATGGATGAAAAGAGGGAGCCACAAATTATGGAGATTGAATTCCAGTTCAATAAACAAGTTCAAATATCTTTACTGGAGACATAAACTAGTCATGTTTCCCCCCCAATTTAATGTGATGTCCATTGACAAATGATAGAATGTCCTTGAAAAACATAAATCTTAATATCTACTGTGTTAGTGGCTATCATTTAAATTATATTTTTCCCCTAATTATATTTCCTGATGGTGGTATGGAGATAGATAGGCCTTACTTCTGCTTCAATGTATTTTGCGTAATAATGACAAAACGTTACATTCCTGTTATGCCATTACCTACGAAGCCAAATTGCTTTTTATAATAGCTCAAAGGCCTCCAATGGCTCCCTGATGTATGCAAAGACAAGCTAAAAACCTTGAGCTTGATATTTAAATAATTTCAGGATCTGATCCAACTTAAATATCTAATATTATCAGTTAACATGCTATTGTAAAGTTACAAGACTTCTGCTACACTGCAAGTTCTGCTCACCATTTCACAAAGAGGCCTTGTATATTTTGCTTCTGAAGTTTTAGGCATATCTTCTCCTACTCTTTATTTTCCTTTTTAAATTCTACTTGTCTGAGTCCTATTTTCAAGGCCCTGTTTAAATTATACAATGTACCAAATAAATATATACACACTTTAACAGCTGATTCTATTATATTTTGAAAATGAAATGTATTTTAATACTCTGCCTTTATAATTATTCAAAGTTGATTACTTTTTGGGAACACTCTATATATCCTTCACCTTCTGTAGTGTGCACAATAATCTTGTTGGTCCTGCTGTCTCTTTTGTAAAATATATTTTATTTATATCATTCTTCTTAAAACTTTTTAAATTATTGGTAGTTTCATACTGAAGTCATTCAACCAAATTTTAAACACTACACCCAGTATATCTTATATTTCTAACTTTTTAAAACGATGGTTCTGCAAAATATTGTTAAAAAAATTTATGTGACAATGAAAAATTTGAAAAATGCATATTTGAATATATCAGAGAAACACTGTGATTTTTAAAATTGTGATATCATCATGGTTATATGGTTGTATTTTCTAAAAATTATTTTATTTTTTATAAAGATATAATAAATAGTTCTTAATATAATGTCTAGGTTTTGCTTCAAATCAATGTGGAAGGAAGGAAAATGGTAGGGTATAAATGAAACAAAAATAACCATAACATCAAGATTGACCAAGATGAGTCAACAACATTGGCCAAGATTAGCCAAGCATCATTGAAAATTGTTGAATTTGGATATTAGGGGTTCATATACTATTTTATTTATTTACTAGAGGCCCGTTGAATGAAGATTGGTGCAATAGGCCTTCCTTCCCCTGGCTGCCAGCACCGGTTTTCCTCCAGCACTCAGGACGCAGGCCTTTGCTCTTGCCACCGCCTTCTGTCTTTGCTTCCACCAAAGCCTTTGGTCTTCCCTCCAGCTGGAGCACCACTCGTGTAGCTCCCTCTGCCCCCTATTATACCCTTCATAGCAGACATCCCACCTCACCTGGCCACTCTGCATGCATGCTGCCCAAAAGCCTGCAGTGGCTGGGGGGTGGAGGCATTTTTGTTGGGTTAATTTGCATACCCACTTCTGATGGGCTGGTGGGTGTTGTGAAGTGATGGTCAATTTGCATACTTCTCTTTTATTAGTATAGATATATGCTTAAAATTTTTCATTATAGAGCTGGTTTGTGTGGGCTCAATTGGTTGGGTCTCATCCTGTACACCAGGCAGTTTCTGGTTTGATTCCTGGTCAAGGGCATATGCCTAGGTTTCAGGCTCAATTCCTGGTAGGAGACATGCAGAGGCAAGTGATCAATGTCCCACTCTCTCAGAACAATTCTCCTTCTCCTTTCCTCTCTCTCAAAAACAATAAACTGTCCTTTTAAAAATTTTACACTAGAAAATTTTTTTTATTTTTTAAAATAAAGTAATAAAATTAAAAATGTCAGAGAGAGTATACAAACACTGAAAGGGGGTACTGCCCTCAGCATAGTATAGTTATGGTTGTCAGTAAGTCACTTAATCTTGCTGACTTTATGTCTTCTTTTAAGACATTATAGTGACTACCTTGGCCTTGGCCTCTTCCAGCTCTAAAGCTCTATGAATTTAAGTGTTTAGGAACCAAAGATGTGATTTTGAAAAATGGAAGAATATATAAACTCTTCAGAGTGATCACTTTAACACCAGTGAAATACAGCCCTTCTTGGGAAGAAAATAAAATACACTTAAACTCAACAGAGCAGATGCAATAGAACATTCTGTAGCCCAGGAGAGTATCACAGGTGGAGATGGCTAGATAATTATAAGGGAATGGGCTTCCAGTCCAGAGTTTGTTTTGAGAGCAGTGATTTGGCAAGAAAATGTTCTTTCTCTCAGACTCCATAGCTCTAAAGGCCTGGAGGGACTTGGATTTTCAACATAAACTCTGGGTTTTACAAAGTCACTTTGGATGTATGATCATATGGAGCTAAGATTTCAAAGCAGGTGACAGATAATACCCAAGGCCCCTTCTACTATTAGTGGTTTCTCAATTTTTCTATCTTTTCACATGATCTGGAGAGCTTTGAGGAATGCTTAGGCCTCATTTCTTTCAAATCTCAATTTAATTTGTCTTGGGTAGACATCACTATTTGTGTGTGGGGCATTGCCAAACATAAGTGGAGAGAATCCAATAGCCCCTCTCCCTTCTCCTTGGACTGTAAAATGAGGGGACTTGCATGCAGTCTCTCTAAGGTGAAGAGACATTTTGTGGATAAGCACACAGGTTCTCAAAGCTACCTCTCAGGGTTCAAATCACCATCCTTCTACTTACTAGTCCTCTGGAACTATTACTCCATTTAGACAATCTATCCTATCTAATAAAAGAGAAACAGGCCAATTGACCTTACTTCCACTCACCAGCCAGTCAGGAATGAGTATGCAAATTAACCGAACCAAGATAGTGGTAGCCATGGAGCTGGAGCAAGCAGGAGGCTTGGGTTGCCCCAGTGATGGAGGAAGCCAAGTTTCCTGCCGCCCTGGCCTCCCCTGGCCTCCCCTCAAGGCTACCAAGTTTCAATTATAGAAAATAAATAATTCCCAGATACCTGCTTCCAGTCTATACTTGCTTCACTGGGGGGTTTGGCTGGCCTGCAAATGACCACAGGCCTCTTGCTCAGGCCACCCCACACCCCAAGGAAATCCCCACTCTCATCTGGAACACCTTTTAGGGCAAACCAGCCAGCCCTCACCTGTGCACCAGGCCTCTATCCTATCTAATAAAAGAGTAATATGCAAATTCACTGTCACTCCAACTCACAAGATGACTGTCCCCATGTGGTCAAACATAGCTGTCCAATGTGGACACAAGATGGCTACCACAAGATGGCCAGCAGGGGAGGGAAGTTGGGAGAGACCAGGCCTGCAAGGAAGGTCAGTTAGGGATGATCAGGCCTGCAGGGGAGAACAAGTTGGGAGCAACCAGGTTTGCAGTGGAGGGCAGATAGAGATGACCAGGCCTGCAGGAGAGGACAGTTGGTGGGGAGCAGACCAGCAGGGAAGAGCAGTTAGGCATCAATCAGGCTGGCAAGGGAGTGGTTATGGTGTGATCAGGCTGGCAGGCAGAAGCGATTAGGGGCAATCAGGAAGGCAGGCAGGTGAGCAGTAGGAGACAGCAGTCCTAGATTGTGAGAGGGATGTCTGACTGCTCGTTTAGGCCCAATCCTACTGGACAGTTGGACATCCCTTGAGGAGCCCTATATTGGAGAGGGTGCAGGCTGGGCTGAGGGACACATCCCCATGCACTAATTGTGTGCACCAGGCCTCTAATATATATATATACATATATATATGATCACCTCCTTTTGGGGTCTACTCTCATTTCCAGATTATCCAATCTTACTATTTGCACATTTCCTGACTATAGTCTTCACCCTAAATTTTGGTTGCATCAACTCTGGTGATGCATTATTCTATTCTTATCTACTTTGCATCTGTTCTGCACTTCCATAACAAGAGCTAATTAAAAAGAATTATAATAATATAATGAGCATAAAGCTGTATCTCCTATCTAAAACATACACCATCTGGTTTTCAAATGTTTTCTGGGGGCTTGGCACTCAAGTTGCTATTGAATAAATTTATCATGAAACCTCATCATAATACTTATTTACCTGGATTTACCACTTAATCATTTAATGCTTACTTGAGATTAACCCATGTGGAAAACTTGTCACCTTGCTAACATTAATGTGCTGTCTTTAGTGTATGTCCCAAGAATTCAGACTCATAAATTTAGACATACTCATTTGGTACATATCACTTTCCTTGTCTCAGACAGTGATGTCACAATCTCACAAACTTTTTTTTTTGTAATGGCTCATAATGTCAAGGTTTCAATTATTTGTTGTGCTACTATCTTAAGGAATATGATCAGACTTCCTGTCCTTCTGAATGCCCCCATGACATACATGCTGATAACAGTGGTTGGCATTTAGGATTTAGAGGAATAGCACTGACAGCTCTTAGAATCGTGTAATATTAGCTTTAAGGGAAATTTAGAAATCTTCTAGGCCAACATCTCATGTTGCTGAAATGGAGACCTAGGTCCAGAAAGTAGCAGTATTTGCCTCAATAGATATACAGCAGTTAAGCTGTCCCTTTTCTACTTGCAGGTGACTTTGATAGTCCTCCACTGTGATCAAAGAGGGTGTGACAAGGGTGGAAGTGAAATGGGACTGGGGATCCTGTGAGCATGGAGAATTGCTTTCAGAAAGTATTACCCTAGCTGGTTTAACTAAGTGGATAGAACATTAGCCCACAGACTGAAGAGTCCTGAGTTTGATTCCAATCAAGGGCACATACCTTGGTTGCAGGTTTAATCCCAGGCCTTTGTTGGGTGCATACAGTAGACAACTAACCAATGTGTCTCTCTAATACTAATGGATGTTTCCTCTCTTTGTGTCTCTTCCCTTCCCTTCCACTCTCTCTAAAAATCAGTGGAAAAATATTCTTAAGTGAGGATTAACAACAACAAAATTAACTGGCCTAGCTTTAGTAGATTTCTTAGCCCAGTGGTTCTGAAACTTTAGTCAGGATCAAAATTATCTTTGAGGACTTGCTAAAACACAAATTTCTGGGCCCTATCCTCAGATTTGTTTTTTTTAATCCTCTCCTAAGGTTATATTTTTCATTGATTTTAGAGAGAGAAGAAGAAGGAAAAGGGAGAGAGAGAGAAAGAAAACATTGATGTGAAAGAGAAGCATTGATTGATTGCCTCATGCACATGCCACAACCAGGATCAAACCCACAACCTGGGCATTATCATGACTTGAAATAAAATCTGTAACCCTTCAGTGCACGGGATTACACTCTAATGATTAAGAAGCAATGACCAGGGCCTTAGGAGGTTCTGATTCAGATTCTTATAAAGCTTGAGGATTTGCATTTGGAATAAGGAGACAGAGCACACTGTGAGAACCACTGGTTTCATGTCCCTGACTCCCAATTCTTACTATTATTGATAATTATTCATCATTATTAATAGTATTCTCACATTCAGTACTCTTCCCAATACATTGCTGTGCTTGCATAAAAGGTGGTTTATATGGCATCTGCTAACTAGGTTTTCTTCCTCTTTATTCCATTTTCCACTGCCATCCTTCTTCTCCCACCATCACTGAGCCACCTATTATGTGTCTAATTATAAAAGGTACCAGTGGTCACTCTACAGCATGCACCTTTGTGGTAGGAATCCCAGTGAGGCCACCTAAGCTCTGTTATGTGTAAGATAAATAAGCAATCATTTGTTTACAATTCACAGTGATGGGGACCATGAGAATGATTTTCTGCTTTTTAGGTAAGTTATTTATTTTGATTAACTCATTAATCCTCCAGGTGTGGCTCAGTATTAAAGACTAGCCAAGGAGGAATGGTACTAGAAACACAGCTGCTCCACAGTTGTGAGGACACTAATTGAGAAGCGGTACTCAGACTTCCCTAGACAATGGTAGGATGCTCCAGGTAGCAGTTCCTCTCCTAACTGATATATGTGGTGACTTTACACAGCGTAAGAAGTTCCAGGGTGAAAACAAGGCACATGTTGCCATCAACATTATATATGGGAGTGCATGTGGGGCTGTGTTGCCACTAATGGTGGATCATGTATTTTTATCTAAGCAAGTACGTATTTTATGAGATCTGTTCAGAGAAAATATGATGGACATACTTCACAAGTTGTGAAAGAACCTTTCTTCTTATTTTTTTCCCAGTTCTATAGGAATTATTGCAAAGCTAGTCAGAGTGGATGAGAGGAACAGATTCAGTCTCTTGGGGATAAAACAGGCCGGATTCAGAAAAATTCCCATTGCTCAGCTGTGAATACATAAGGGCCACAATACTTGGATAAACTGCTCCTTATGGTGCCTTGATTTTTAAATTTCCCTTATTCCTAAATTATTTTTATTGATTCTCTTTTTATTCAACCAAATTGTACATTACCAAGACATTGCTTTTGTTAAGCACATTTGACCAAGTGCATGAGGGCACAGAGATAACCCGGGTCTGCAGGCAGGCTCCATGATGGCAGGAGGCTGCCCTCCAATCAGAGCTGCTCATTCCCTTCCTCCCAAGCCAGGGCTTCAGCGTGTATCACATTGTATCATTCTGTCATTTCTCAGGCTCTAATTCTTTCCAGCTGCAAGCCAATCAGCTGGCTGACACCACTTTCCATGTCTCTTAGAGTGTTATCTAGGGATTCATTATGTAAGAAGCCATTTACCCGTGCGCGTGTGTGTGTGCACCCAGAGAATAAAGTTCCTCTTGTGCTGTTGGTATGATGTCAAGGGCAGTTTCTCATTCCCTTCTACAAAGCCTTCCTTCTTCTGATGCAGCAATTAGTTGACTATTAATAAAAAGACATTAGGTTATGCTTATTTATTTTTAAGGAATGACATCATTCCCTGCCTTAATGTCTAGCAATGGAGCAATTCACAGGTCTTTCCATTTATTACATCATGGAAGCTGGTTGAACTTGGCAATTACCTTGCTGTTTTCACAACAGTGTTGAAAGGAGTGCTGAAAGGGGGGCCAGTTGCAAGGGTCTGAATAAACATCTATGTGGCCATGTGTCCTCTTATTTTGTTAAGCAAAGTTATAGCCAGTGAAAAGTACCTGCACACCCTGGTTCAGAATGCAAATATCCCCACTTTATTCCACAGCAAAGCCACAGTGCTCAGTCTGGGAGGATAGCATGGGCTTGGTAATATCCAATTAGTTGGCTGGCCATCAGAGACCATTCAATAATGCAGGCCTATTGACTAAGAGCTACAGACCTCCAGTTCTAAATTGAGTAGTTTTAGGAGGGCACCAGCTAAAACACTCAAAGATCCATAGAATTTTTAAAATGGAAAGAACTTCAAGGCTCTGTTTTAGACACAGGGGACTTAAATCCTAAATTACTGAGGAAATTTGATTAATGCTGAGCAGTTAGCAAGTGGAAAGACTGCTAGGTATTAGACTCCGTGATAATACCTGTCTTAACATGCCACCACTCTAAACTAATATAGATGCTCTAGCAACAAGTGGAACTTATGATATGCTACTTGCATTTATTTGGCTCTTTGAGTTAATTTTTAAAAACTTGTTTCTCACTGCTGGAGTATACAAGGCCTGAGGCTACTGCTCACCTGAAATAACTTGGTGCCTGTGATTTAAACTCCAATAACAGGACTGTTTGAACCATTGGTGTCAGTGGACTATTGAAATGGAATTGTTTATCCTCCTTTATTCCCAAAAGACTGTATTTCAAGAGCACAGATTAGTCCTCACCAAAGGGATGCATATTTTCTCAACTTATGGTCCAGCACAAACCTCTGGCTTTATCAATAAAGGTTTGATCATGTCATTCTTTAAGGAAATAACCAGATATATTGCTCAATGATGAAACTTTCGAAGGTTTGACTAATTGAATATAAGACATGGCCTTTGACCAAAGCCAGTCAAGGGAAACTTCTTTTTCACAATCACAAATGCAGCAATAATAAGGTCTTGCCACAATAGATGACAAGATCCAAAACTGAGCACTGACATTATCAACATGCTTGTGTCCTTAGACTCTAAGACTCAGATTTGAAGCACTGATAGTACTATTTACCTAGCATTGCAAGTATAGGGGAGGAAAAATGTTCCTCAACCCTCATAGGGCACCTAACTTGCTCTGAAAATTAAACTGACAAAGAGTTGCAGGAAGAAAAGGGGCAGAAGGCTTGAGTCCCCCACGCCGGCTGCTGAAAGAGGGGCCTGAAAATGGCCCTTAGCCTTTCACTCAGGCTAGTCACACCACCATCAGGGTGACAGCCTTTAGTCCTTTACCCAGGCTGGCCACACACCGAGGAGTACCCTTACCCCATGGGGATGTGGCTGGCCTGCAAACTGCCCCAGGCCCTCGCCCAGGCCGGCACCATTTCCAGTGGGGACCTTCACCCCGATGAGGACATGGCTGGCCTGAAAACCACCACTGGTTCCTCACCCAACCCCCACCCTGATCCGGGACACCCTTCAAGGCAAATCAGCCAGCTCCCACCCATGTCCCAGGCCTCTATCTATACTAATAAAAGGGAAATACGCTAATTAGACTGGGATATGTTTCAGGAGACCTTTCGGACATTCTTCTGGACAAAGCCATCATGGCAGGGCCGAAGTAGAGGCAGTTAGGGGCCAAAAGAGTAAGGCAGTTGTGGGTGATCAGGCTGGTGGGAGGGGATGCTGGGGGTGATCAGGCCAGTGGGAGGCCAGTTGGGAGTGAGCAGTCCAGTTGGGGGGGCAATTGGGGGCAAGCAGGCTAGCAGGCAGAAATGGTTAGGGGAAATCAGGCAGGAAGGCATGTGAGCTGTTAGGAGCCAGCAATCCCAGACTGTGAGAGGGATGTCCTACTGCCTGTTTAGGCCCAATCCCTGTGAGGTGCAGGCTGGGCTGAGGGATACCAACCACCCCCTATTCCCCCATGCATAAATTTTATGCACCAGGCCACTAGTTTTATTAAATATTTACGTGTACAAGGGAACTTCTTAAGGTAATGAAGACCTAAAGAAGTCAGCAGAGCAGGAAGCTTTTATACCTTGTATACAAAGAAATAATAAATGTGTGAAGAATTGATAATACAAATGGGGTTGGGTTAGGAGCTATATAATTAATGGTAAAGAAGATAAAGATTTGTAACAAACTCTGTTTATTCAGCCTTCTTAGCCCTCAATTCCTCATCTCTAGTGATAAGAACAACTTCTTTCCTCCTGGTATGTAGTAGGTACTTGCACCTGGAAGTCTCATGTCTCAAAGGAAAAGGGCTTCTGCTGTTTACCCAAATTCCTTTAGGTTAAAATTTTTAATGAGCCAAGGTGTCATATTTGGGGGTAGCATGTACTGAACTCCATCACAAGCAATTATGTGCCATGAATATGCATAGAAGAGTATCATCATCTCGGTAACTTGTTTCAAAAATTTGAGGAGTTTTTATTTGTTTTAGGACAGAATATAACCATGATGTGGAAATTATTAGGCTAAGGGAAATAAGCTAGCCAAAGAAAGACAAATACCATATGATCTCACATGTAGGTGGAATATAATGAACAAAATAAACTGATGAACAAAATAGAAACAGAAGCATGAATACATGGAACACACTGGCAGCTATCAGAGGAGAGAGGTTTGTGGGGACTGGATGAAAGACGGTGAAGGGGTTAGCCAAAGACATAAGACATAATATATAGATACAGAAAAGGATGGTGATAGCCAGAGAAAAAGAGGCGTGGGGCTAGGTGGAGGTGGGCAAACAGGGAATAAGTGGGGACAGAAAGAGACTTTGCTTGGGGCAAAGGGTACACCATGCAATGTGCAGATGATGATTTGTTGAGTTGTACACTTGAAACCTGTATGGTTTGGTGAACCAATGTCACCCCAACAAATTCGACTTATAAAGTGTTACCTTACATATTAAATAATTCTATTTCTGAAAAAAAAATTATATGCAACACAGAAATATCACTTTTCCCACGGAATGGTTTTATTTTTTTCTTTATAGTGATTGTCCCATCTATAGAAGAGGAAGCATAGCACCTTACATGCAGTGGACCCCCCTATATTGAGCAACAAAACAACAACAGTTCAAAGGGACTATATTACTGAGCCTAAAACCTCAGGCAGATAGCTCATCCTTAACAAAATATAATTAGTTGGGACAAGATGGTGGGTACATAAATTTAAAAGATAAGAATCTTAGAATAAAGAGACAAGCAAATATATATATATATAAACATATAATAAATAAAATCAACAAGGAAAAGTGTGTTCCAGACAAAGGAAATAATAAGTCTAAAGGCCTGAGCTCAGTACACTCTAATCACAGGTCAATGTGGCTGTCCCATGGTGAGTACAGGCAAGGTTCAAGATGAAATTGCAGAAACAGGCATGGAAGCAGGTCATGCAGGTCCTTGCTGACCATGATAATAGGATTAGGTTTTAGTCGAAAAACAATGGACGGTCATTAGAAGGTTCTTATAGGGAGGTGATATGATTTAGAGACTTTGGGGGGAACTGATTACCATGGCAGAAGTGGGAGGCAAAAATCTAAGTAGGCAGTTATCCAAGTAAGAGATCAGGGTGATGTGGGCCTGAGGAGTAGATACGATAAAAAGTGCTATATTCCCTAATATCTGCTCAATTGACATATTTCTGAGTTGATTTAATTCCATTTTTGTAAAAAGAAATTTGTTCCTCTGGTGTTTATGCTTTTTCTGTTTTGTAAAACCCTGCTTGTCTCTGCTAATTCATCCAAAAGAAGTGAATTCACTCCAATATGGGTGTAAGACCAGGAAGGTCACTCATTCCTGATAAACTTTTCATTCTGCATTAAAGATTTTCACTGTTTTTTTCTGATTTTTTTTTTTGTAGCTTTGGTTTTGAATCCCCTCTAATGCTTTTTGTCAATTGTGTAAGGCTTTCCATGTGAGTGGAAGGAGAATTCATACCACTTTGAGTGGTTAAGTGCCTTTAAATGATTTAAAATGTTGGGAAGATATTTAACTCTTTGGCAAGGGGATTTGGAGAACATGTTATTTCCAGCTGTGGGTTAGATCCATATTTGGAAGGAGAAATTATTAGTATCAAAAATATCATAGAATACATCCAGGTGTTTTTAAAAGCTGCAAAAAGTATCACAGCTAAGAAGAATCTTTCATTGTTTCTTCAAGATGCCACACTTCTTCCTCAGTGAAAATGGATACCACGCATCATGCTTCTGAAAGGACTCTTGGATTCATTCCAGTCGTCTAGGATGGAAGGCGGGCTTTTGAAAACATTAAAAGCAGGAAACTGGAGAAAGAGAGTGTGGGCCCTTGCAAAGGTGTTAAAGATGAACTGGACTTAACATCATAAAGAAACAAGTCTAGAGTAGGTGATAGAAAATCCCATCCTGGAAGAATGAGAATTGTAAAGAACAGGGATTGGTAGTAGGACTTGAGAAGTAATAAACCATTATATTGACAGTGCTAACTTAAGAAGGGGAAAAAAATAAAACAAGACTATAACTCATTATAACTCAAGTAAAATAGTTTCTCTTGAGACCTGCACAAGTTATCAGCTCACAAATGGTTATATAATCAACATTGCTATAACTGGTTCTTAGAGTATATGACTGGATTTTAAGGTTAACCTCCAGGACAATCAGACAACACATTCCCTATGTGTTGGTTTTAAAGAGAGGACAAGGGGTGATTGGATCATGGACCATTCTAGAATGAAGACTGAATTAAGTTTGCTGGGCTGTGATCCAATTAATAACAAAGCAATTCAACATAATTGACCCCAGAATAGTTGATTCAGTGACACATGGATAGAGCTTTGACAGCTTAGGAGTGAGATCAGGGAAGGAAATTAATGTGTGATTTAAGTAAACTCAGGCACCTGGTCGTTTAATAGACTGAGACACTTTCATCTTTTGTTATTGGATTAAATCTGGCCCAGTTGGGAGTTACTGAAAAATTGATTGTAATAAACTGGCCTCCGTGATATGCCACTTCAGGGCTCAAAGCTCTTCCTGGATCACCTAAGGGAGATGATGCAACAGTCACTCTGGCACGCACTCGTCTATTTCACTTACACAGACCAACCTGTGTTTCTTCTGAGGAGGTGGCTGTGAAGTACGATAGATGGTGAAAAGTTTTCGAACCAAAGGTAGGACTTAAAAATGACAGAAAAATCTGAGTTGGACATAGTTCAAGCAATACTTTTAATTAAAAAAAAAATGGGTCTAAGCTGATTTCTTCTGGGTTCAGCTCTTACTTTTGATCCAACGTTTTTATGGTTGCAGTCAAGGACTTGGGCATATTTGCTTAATTCTATCTTACATGCTTGTTCATTCCTTGCTTTTTAGACTCTGTGCTTCACTCTCTTCTGCCACTGCTCTAAGTGTGTGTGTATGTAGTGTATATGTCCTGTTATGATGTATGTAAAAGAACAGGTCTAATTTTTTATTAGCTTTTTAAATGTAGCTGTAATACATGAGTAAAATTTCAAACCATCTTGAAGTAAATAAAATAAAAGAATATTTTAAATTTAAGTAGGCTTACCAAATTGCGTTACAAAAAGTATGTACCAATTTATACTCTCATGAACAGTATATTAGAGGGTCCTTTCTTTGTCAGACCTTTAATGAAAATTGTTTTAATGATTTAGTATCTCAGTTTAAACTTGGGGTATTTGCATATGGGTTTTTTATTTTATTTTATTTATTTCATAGAGGAAGGGAAAGGGGGAGAGAGATAGAAACATCAATGATGAGAGAGAATAATTGATCAGCCGCCTACTGAACTGGACATCGAGCCTACCACCTAGGCATGTGCCCTGACTCAGAATCCCTTGATGTGCCTCATAGGTCAATGTTCAACCACTGAGCATGCTGGCTCGGCTTGTTTGTTTTTATTTGTTTAACAAATGGGATCATTCATTGTTCTTCAGGTCCACCTTTCTCGCACACTCCAGCCAGGGCTGGGTCTTCATCACAGCTCTTTTCGGGGCCTGGCATGTGTCCTCAGTTATCCTCAGCTGCCATCTCCTCACCTTTTGAGCCTTAGCTCAAAGGAAGCTTTTCCTGACAGAAGTTTCTTCTCCAGTCTTTTAAAGAGAAATCAATTTACTCCAAAGAACCTGTCTGTATTTATTGGGCCAGCTATTAAATGCCAGACCATCTTCGACCACCCTCTCCCCTCCACTTGCAGCCCAGGGTAATATGTATGGTCATATCACCCATCACATCAAATTATATATCCTTGTTATTAACTATAACACAGTACCAAGTAGTCAGCACTTTGTCTTGTTCACTAAGGTATCCCCAGACACTGGCATACCAATCAAAGTGACTATGAACCAAGCAGTAAACTAATAAGAAGAATCGGGGAAAATGCAAAGTAGTTTCACTTCCTGGAAAGCAAGCAGATCAAGGGAAATGTACCCATCCCATAGAGGTCTGTGCTATTTAATTTTCAGGAGAACTTACTCCTGTGACTGGTAACATTAGACTCTACCTCCATGGCCTGGGACAAATAATTGTTCTTCACTCCAGTTTCCTTGTCTAATAATTGGCATAAATGCCTACACTACCCAAGTCTTAGGATAACATTTCTTGAGCTCTTATTATGTGCCACACATCGAGATTATTTCATTAATTATATTACCTAGTTTAATCTTCATGACTGATGGTGTAGATACTATGAATATCCTCACCAATAAATGGAAGAATCCAAGGACATTGAGTCCAAATGAGGAAATCGGAGCGGCTTGCTTAGAGTAGCAAGAGCGATTAGAGGTGATTTAGTGTCGTCCAAAACTTAAGGAGGTTAAGTCAGTTAACCGAGTTCACACATCTTTAAAAAAGCAAAGCCACAACTCTGACCCAGGGCAGCCCGAAACCTGAGCACATCACTTAGTCATTGCTTAAGACTTATTTGAGTTCCATAAGCTGTAAGTGGATGGGCTTTGTAACTGTCAGGCACGAGCGGGAAGTGGTCCTGGGAGCAGCTCGTCTGCTTGGCTAAAGCAGCAGCAATATCTGTATTTGTTTGCCACGGGAGGAATGAATGCTGGGATTTCACATCAGATCCAGGTTCAATGCGTCTGGCTCAGGTTATTTTTGATTCAAGGCCACTGTGTCCTGGTTTCTATCAACAGTGAAATAAACACCACTTTGCAATCTGCACCTTTTATTAATGGTGTGACTCACTTAATGAGGGCTTTGCTGACTCACATCAATCTTTCTTCTCGAAGAGGCCCATCAAGGGATCATAGGCAGCTGCCAGCCACTCTGCGTTAGCATGTGGCAAACCCAGCCACTCTGCCAGCACCTTTGCCCCCCAGGAGTGGGGAAGCACAAAGCCGGGGACTCAACATGGGCACATGATCCACACAAACTTTAAGGGCTATTTTATTGGTTCTCTCTGACATTATTCTGTTTATTTTATTCTAGGGTTTTCTTTGTTTGTTTGTTTGGTTTCAGGCAGCCAAACAGTTATGGATGAATTCCTTTTAGAACCTGATCATAAAATATCTCCAAGTGGGCAAAGGCACAAATCAAAATTGTGAAAGAAAAGATAGACCTGAATAAGGAAAGAATTAAATGAGATGTGCAAGATGTTATATGGCAAAGTTTCTCTAATTTTGTATTCGAGTTGATTCAAGCAGGAAGAAAACTCTGCCACAGTGGCAGCATGTGTATCAGTGTAGTCTGCATTGCAGAGTGGCAGCGCAGCATGCTTTCCCAAATCCTGTTCATCTGTGATTCTCCCTGCAGTAACCACACTCACCATTTTCTCCTGAGCCACTGCTTTTGGTTTGCTATGAAAATAAAAGCCTTAAAAATACATATATATATAAAGAGGTAATATGCAAATTAGCCAGGATGCCGTAATAGTCACAACCAGCTCAGGAGGAGGCTGCAAGCACATATAGGCCCGGGGGCAGAGAGGCAACACACAGAGGGTCAGTCCCTGGCCCCAGTGGCCACAGTGCGAAGGCCTCAGGGGCTAGGTAGGTCCAGAGCAGAGACACAACACACAGGGGGCCTGCCCTCTCTGGGAGACAGTGTGCCAGCAATCCCACCTCTGCAAGTGAGCTGCAAAGGAAACACCTTTCTTACAGCTCATTGGCTAATCTCTCAGTGTTCTTGGTAACTTGGGTAATAAGAATCAAAGAAGGTGAACTAGGGTTCACCCAGGAGGGAGGAAAAAAACAAATGTCTGCTGCTGGAGGAGCTATAAAAAGTCAAATCCTGTCCTAGCCAGTTTGGCTAAGTGAATAGAACCTCAGCCTGCCGACCACAGGGTCTGGGTTTGATTCTGATCAAGGGCTTGTACCTAAGTTGCAGGCTCCTCCCTAGCCGGGGCCCAGGTCAGGGCTTATGTAGAAGGCAATCAATTGAAGTGTTCCTCTCACCTTGATGTTTCCCTCTGTCTTTCCCTCTCTCTTCCATGCTCTCTAAAAATCAATAGAAAAATATCCTTGGTTGAGGATTAAAAAAAAGAGAAAGAGAAATGTCATATCCTATGAGAGAGACATCTTGAAAATGTCTAAAGAAAGTTGTCATCTTTTCGTGGTGAAGGGACTGGAGTCCGGGTTGATGAAAACACTTTAGTGGCTGTTATGGCTGGCAGTGGCAGCAGTAGCAGGGTAATGGGGGTGGTGCCTTCCCCTGACAGCCCTGGCCACCTCCCAGAGAGGATATCCCTTGAGAACTCCCAGACTGTGAGAGGGGGCAGACTGGGCTGAGGGAACCCTCCCCTAGTGCACAAATTTTATGTATGGGGCCTCTAGTAAAAAGAAAAAAAAGAAGAAGAAGAAGAAAAAGAAGCTTTCACCCACCCCGCTGGTTCTTAGGTCTCCTGGTTTCCATGTGGGCAGCCCCATGCGTGTCATGCTTCCTTGGCCAACCTGCTCTTGCTTTACAGGAAGACAGCTGGCCAAAACCTCCCTTCCCATCCCTTTGAGTCACACATTTGAGTCACACAATGATGCTCCCTTGAAGACGAGCTCCTCTTCCTTCTCGCCACTGCAGCCCTAAGTGAACATGGAGGGACACCTAAGAACAGAGAAGATGTCTTCCCGAGCATCATGGTCCCTGGAGATGCCCTTTACCGGTGAAATATGCAATCCATGGCACAGGTGGGTAAAGGACAGGACAGGCTGGGTGGAGGGCATGCCTCTTCTCAGAAGGCAAGTTGGGCCTCAGAAGAAACATGAAGGGGAAGCCCATTGTCCCTTCTCATGCTGGTTGTTTCTGGGTTGCAGTAGCTAAACCTAGACGTGAGCGGATGCTGGAAAGCTCACAGGGATGCTTGGTTTAGAGGACGTGGCCACAGCAGGCAGGCGGAACTGGGACCTGTGCAGCTCCGAGGAGGGAGCGCTACGAACCACCTTCACTGCCCATATGGGCAGCAACACCTAGAAAGAAGTCATGTGGAATTCAGAATTGGTTTTGCCAGGCACCTGAACATGAAGCCAGAAGGCCATGGGAGCTGCCTAGAACAAGCATGTCAAACTCGTGGCCTGCGGGCCACATGTGACCCATAAAGAATATTTTTGCAACCCAGCCAATATAATGGTATGTAAGAAATGTTTTAATAAAAAATTCATAATTTAATTTTTACAATATCCTGTTATAATGAACTACAACATTCGCTAATGACTAAAGATTATAATCATGTTTCATTCATTTCCCTTACACGCCTTGCACACAGACACACCATTTTTCTCCACTAATACCAGCAGTGAATATTTTAGCAGCTGATTGCCATGCCATTAGTCTTGGATTGACTTGTTTGGTGTGCACCATAGGAAATATTTCGCTTTTGGAAAACAAAAAAAAAATAGGTTTATTTGAGTTTACGTTTATTAATTTGTGCAATTATTCCGTGTCTAGTAAATTAATGTTGAAGAAAAACTATTAATTTTTATTAAAATGTTCTATTATTTTATGTTAACAATGATTCATTTATTTTAGCCCTTTGTATTCAGCATATCTCTATGGAAATAAACCTACGTTTCTATGAAAATTGAAGCTTTTGTTTTTTTGCGGCCCACATACGCTTACCCCTTGTTTATTTGGCCCACGTTAGCCTTTGAGTTTCACATACTTGGAGTAGATGGTCCTCTCCCGGAATGGTTGTGTACTAAGCAGGGCAGCAGCGCCCATCTGCAGGGCGCCGCCCAGCATTCTGGTGTCTGAAGCATTGCCATACCACATGGCTGCGTGGCTTCTGAGCTAGTTACTAACCACCAGGTTAAGATGGAAGAGGCAAACCCCTTTGGGAAGGAAAGAAAGGAATAGTCTGAATAGTATTCAAAGGAGTGAAAAGAGGAGGAAGGAAGATCATTCTCCAGGTGGTAGGAGGGTTAGGGAAGTCCTAGGAGACAACATGCTGGCATGGAGGCCCCTCTTATGGTCGGTCTCACAATGCCCCTCATGAGGGAGATAACTCAAGCCCACAAATAGAAACACGTGGTCATCTTGATCACAACCTGCTCTGTTTCTATTCCTCTCTTTTTCCCTCTACAGATGTGTTCATGTGGATTCTTTTGTCCCTTTTTTTCTGATGTGGGTTAGGCATAAGGAGGGCAGGCACTATGCTCCAGGTTATAACAGCTGTGGGGACCTCTGAGCTTGTTGTGGATGCTCTCACCGGATAGGATAGCCAGTCCCCGAAGGAAGAGGAAGGGTGTGGGAGGGAAACCACTGCAGGTGGATTCAGGTGGTCACACGGCAGCCGGCAGAGATGGTGGTGATCCCAGCTGGCCCTCCTGAACCTTAGCTGGTTCCTTCTCACTCACACTCATGTTGCAGCTGCTGGTAGGATAGTTTCTGCCTGGCTTCCCACCACCAGCTGGTCACGCGGTCACAGGGCCACGGGATGTTAGAACTAAGAAGAACATTAAAATTATCTTGCCCTGTCCCTAAACTTTACCCAAAGGACCAACTAAAAGTCAGAGACACAGTGACTGTCCCAATCACAGAGCTACTCCCCAGTCCCACCACAGGGCGAGGCCTCCCAGGTCCCAGTCCTGGGCTCCGCCTAGCCCTCAGTTCTCATGGCCATGCAGACTGGCCTTCTGGGTGTTCACCAGGCCTGCTCTGCTGCAGTTCCAACAACAGAGAGGCTTGCAAGTGAAAAAAGAAGCAGAATTTGGGGTGCAAATACAGCTTGTAGCTGAACTTGCTCTGTAGCTGCAGCTGAGCCATAAAGCAATTAGGCCTTGGCACCCCCTTCTTCTAATTCAAATTTGCAAAGTAAAGTAATAAAGTATAACAGAAGCTTCCTTTGATTTAAAGCTGCCGAGGGAAAGCCCTGAGTTAGATGGAGTTGTTTATTTAAATCAATGAATGGAACTTTAGCAGAACAGCTAATAAACAGACCCTGCCCAAGGTCATGCCAGGCTCCCTGGGACCCAAGGTGTTGGGCCTGGAATCCAGCCAAGAAGACCAAGGCCCCAGTGGTCTAGCAGGAGCCTCACGAGGCTACAGGCTCCCCATGGGGCCTCAGACCTGAAATGCCTGTGAGAAGCCAGGCCTGAGGGTCACATAAGGAGCTTTATTTCCCCCCAAGAAGGAGGGGCAGCAGGGGGCCAGCTGGAAAGCTGTGCCAGTGGCACTGAGGCCCGTGGCCACCTTGCTGAGGAACAGGTAGAGTCTCTAAGGCTGCTGTACTCGCCACAGAATTTAGCTGAAGAAGACTTAGACTCTGTCTGGCTGACACCGAAGTTTGTATTTTTAGCCTGGGTGGCTCAGTAGGTTGGAGCATTGTCCTTGTGCACTGAAAGGTTTCAGGTTTGATCCCTGGTCTCACATCATTGATAGATGTTTCTCTTTTTTTCCTCTCTCCTTCTTCCTTCCTCTTTCTCTCTCTCAAATAAATAAAGACATCCTTGGGTGAGGGTTGACATTGTTTTTGTATCTCTTTTGGCATTTGACTTAAAATTGCACTCACTTATTAACATAGTGGTTGCCCTGTGACTCAGAGTGACTGCAGCCCCATGGGGATGGGGAGACTGCTCCCTAAAGCCCCTCTTGGCTGTCCCTCTGTCAGCTCCCCTTCCTGCTCCTCCCACCCACCCTCAGAATCCCCAATCAAGTTCAGAAGTCGCATCCTTCATGCTTTTCCCCCTGGACATCTAGGGAAAGTTTCCTGAAGAACTAGGTTGACTATAGCTTCAATTACAACCCACTCCTAGTGTTGTTTACCTCTGGATACAATTTCCTTTGTCTTGTGGGTGCTGCCCGTAATAAGTGTTCAGGAGAACAGACATGAGATCCAGCGCTGGAGGCTGGTCCCGACCTGAGTAAGCATGTCGCCATGTTACGATGCCATCAGGTTCCAGCTTCACCTACAAAAGGAGCTTTGGATGTTATTTTTGTTTTGTTTTTGGCAAGATAGGTGCACCTTGCAGTTTAATTCTACTTCTTTTGCCTTTTAAAACGAGGTGGGAAGCCCGGCTGATGTAACAATTGCTGTGATTTTCCTCTGCGGTATTTTCACTGAAGCCGTTTCACTAACAGGCTGTTTACTGTCATTTCCTTTCCACAGCTGGCCCTGGAGTGAAATGAAAACAAAACTGATACCCAGGGGTTTATCCATTTTTCTCCCTTATAAACTGTTAGTGCTTCTCAGCAGGAGAAGTCCACAACCCGCAATTTATAACTCCTTTCAGCAGGACCGGGCTGCCCAGGTTGAGTCACGACATGGAAAAAGCCCAGATCCCTCTGGCAGAGCCATGCCTCTTGCTGAGCCTGGCAGTGCCCACACTTGGGGTGGGCTATGGTGGGGGTCTGCAGCATGGGGAACCTGCAGCCTCACAGAGAGAAATGAGGACACTGCCCCAAAGTGGCTCCATGGGGATGCCAAAGTCAGAGGGACTTTGTCCCCCTCCCCACATATTTTCTTAAGTTGCCTTTTAATTTTTCTATGAAAAACCTCTAGTATGATATTTAGTTCACATGAAGCAGGGGGCTGCCTGCCAGCAGCACCTGAAACTCAAAGCCAAAGTAAAGAAGGTGGCAGGCCGGGCACAGGGGCTGGAGAGGAGCACACGCTGCAGAAAGCCAGGCTGCGAGTCAGGCTCCCTCACCCATCAGAAGAGGAAGGTCATGTCCAGACCCCTTGGACAGCATGTGGGTGAGCCATTGCCTCACAGCTATGTAAGTGACAGGAGGGAGAGAAGCCCTTCATCCTGAACACATGGGCTTGGTTAAATAACACAAGACCACACTTGTGATTTGATTTCATGATTTGCTTTTTCATCCATTTAATGTTTCACTCACTTATTTATTCTTTCATTCAAAATGAGTATCAATACAAACAGTAAACAGTAAGCCATCTCTCCTCTCATGACTCATTCTCTCTGCTGCTAGACATGAGCTTAAACAAACACACTGTTTTGCTAATTAGCTATGCAGCAGGGTATTGAACCCAGATTGGGTGCACAGCACAAGCAAGGAGACAGCCCTGCTCAGGTTCCACTGAATCTGAAAGCTAAACCATGAAAAGACTGACCAAAAGAAGAGGCAAATAAAGAAATAAATGCTAAGCGGAGAAAGGATGCTACTCACAATCCTAAGACTACATGAAGCTTACTGAGTTTGCATTAGTTCACATTCAAGATAATGGAAGTTATCTAAAAGGTGGTAGGAAGCTATTGGAAGTTTAAACAGATGGCAAGCATCTTACTTTCTACTTCCCCCAAATCAATGAGAACTGAAGGGGACATCAAGTTTCCCTCTCTCATGTTCAGGCAGCAATCCATCTCTCTACCAGCTACCTCTGACCCTGCCTCTCCATGTGTCAGCTCTGGGTCCTTGGTGAGGTATTGAATTCCTCCTGTAAGCTTCCGAATCCTTATCTGGAAAATGTGGGGAAGTGAGAGAATTCAATGAGATTCTATCCAGAGAGCTCCTGGAACACAGAGGAACTCAATAAATGCATGTTGACTTCCTCCCTCCCTTTGTAACTCTGCTCTCTGAGATTTTGAAGCTGGTGTTTCCTTTTCTAAATATAACCTTCTGCCCAGCTTTCTCTTTCCTTCCCCACGCCACACAAAGGTGCACTTCCACCTTGGCCAAATAAACATTCACTTATTGTCCCATCCGTCTAACTAATTCCTTTTTCCGTGTCTGTTCTTCTCAACTTTCAATACCTAGTTTTGACCTCATGGTTATTTACAACCTGCATGGCAGGAGCAGTGAAGTGGCTGAACTTGGGGACAAAGGTGGAGTGCTTGGGCAATAAAGCGATGTTGCAGGTCAAAGGCAGGGCAGACAGTGACACTGTCTGGGGCTGGAGCCCAGTCAGAAGCAAAAAAAAAAAAAAAAATGTGGGGAGAGAGCTGTTAGGTGAGTGGAGGCAGACCTAACCCGACAGAGATAAGGAGTTTTAAAACAAAAGCACAAACCTGCCTCAGACAGGAAACCTCTCATTCCCTCCTCTAACTGTTGTGACTGGATCCAGGGACCGCCTTCTCTCCTCAAATTTGCTGATTGCTGGGCCCTGGGCTGCTGCTTGAGCCGCTGCCCATCAGCAAACCAGACAGCAGGTTTTATGGCATCTGGCTTCCAAAGAGATACCAGACTTGCACTTGTGTGCTTCTGAGGCTGACTTCCTGACATTTACAAAGATCTTAAGCAAAGAGGATGTTTAAGCCAGCGCATCTGTGAGAGGCCTTCCAGTTCTGGGAGTTTTTTTGTGTTTAATAAAATAACTTGATTTTGTTTCATTACTTAATGATTACTTAACACATTTCATAAACATATTTTTGAATACATATTTTTGAGTGCCTACGGAAAAAAAAATGAACCAAGCTGCATACAAGGGTATATACTTGCCAAAGCCTTCACTCACCTGCATTAGACAGTCATGGGAACAGTGATGTGGGCATGGACAGGTACAAGCACCTGGGCATACTTTTCAACCATCCATTCATCTTTTAGTCATGAAGCTGCACCCTTCACCCCACCCCCAATTATAGAACTTGTCTCTTCCGATTATGTGTTCTCAGTGTGCTAAGTAAAGACTCACAGTCTATAATGTCTTCCTGTCCATATATGTCTCACTCCCATGCCAAAAAATAAAAAGAACAAAATAATGAACCCAAAGAAAATAAAAAGGAATAAACTATAAGGGTAGCAGCAGGAATTAGTGATATAAAAAATAGCCAGACACAAAAATGTTACAGTTGATCTGTAAAAATCAAAGTCCATTCTTTGTAAAGAGTAATAAATATTTGTCAGGTTTGACTAAGGGAAAAAGAAAAATACAAAAGTAAACAATATTGAAAGCACAAAAAGTGATATGATAAAGAGGCTCTTTTTGTTGTTGTTAATCCTCACTTGGGGATAGTTTTTCCATTGATTTCTAGAGAGTGGAAAGAAGGAAAGGAAAGGGAGGGAGAGAAATATTTATGTGAAAGAGACACATCAATTGGTTGCCTCCCACAGGTGCCTGAATTTGGGCTGGGATCGAACCTGGAAACCAGATACATCCTAGAGTATGCTTCATGAGCCCATACTCTAGCCACTGAGCCACAGCAGCCAGTGCTATAGAGGAAGGAGGCTTTTAAAGTATGAGAATATATTGTAGCAATTAATGCCAGCAAATTTGAAAATCTAGATGAAATAAAAGATTTCTTAGGAAAATAAAAATTACTCAAGAATAAGTACAAAACTATTCAGAACCTGACAATTTAGTCAAAGATTACCACTGAGACTTTGGGCCCAAAGGCTTCACAGGCAAATTCTCCACATCTTCAAGGAAAAGACTCTTTGTGCCACTTAAATTATTCTATAGCCTAACAAGTGATAAGAAAACGTTCAACTCAAACTGCAGATAGTACATGGAAAAAATTCTTGGCTAGTCTCACATACATACATATACATGTTCTAAGTAATATATTAGCATATTAAATCCATCAGTTTAATAACAGAATGTCGAAATGGTTCATCTCATTTACTATCGGGCAATCCACTAGTATAAGTCATCGCATAGGCTGATTAAAAGAGAAAAAAATATATGGTTATCTTAAGCATTTGATAAAATTCAATACCCTTCTTTATTTAAAACAATAATTCAATAATATTCTTTCATTATAATGAAATGCCCTCACTCTCTAAAAGCGTATTTGACAATTACTGCAGAAAAAGCACCACACAATTGTGAAATATTAAGGATATTTATACTACAGAAATACCAGATCTCTTTTATCATTGTCCCTGGAAATATTAGCTAATGTTGCAAGACAAACACACACACACACACACACACACACACGAGTTTTAACTATTGCAAAGAAAAAAAAAGTGGTGTAAGTTGGTGATCTAGTTTCATTTTTTTTTGCATGTATCTGTCCAATTTTCCCAACACCATTTGTTGAAGAGACTATTTTGAGTCCATTGTATGTTCATGCCTCATTGGTCAAATATTAATTGGGCATAGTGGTTTGGGTCAATTTCTGGGTTCTCTATTCTATTCCATTGATTTTATGCCAGTACTAGGCTGTTTTAAGACCAGTGGCTTTGTAATAAAGCTTGAAATCTGGTATCAAGATCCCACCTACTTTGTTCTTCTTTCTCAGGATTGCTCTAGCTATTCAGAGTCTTTTTTTATTCCAAATGAATTTTTGGAAAGTTCGTTCTAGGTCTGTGAAATCTGCCATTGGTATTTTAATGGGGATTGCATTGAATATATAGATTGCTTTGGGTAGTATGGACATTTTCATGATGTTGATTCTACCAATCCATGAACATAGTATGTTCTTCCATCTGTTTATGTCTTCCTCTGTCTCTTTTTTCAGTGTTGTATAGTTTTCCACATATAGGTGTTTTAGCTTCTTAGTTAAATTTATTCCTAGGTATCTTAATATTTTTGGTGCAATGGTAAATGGGATTGCTTTATTAGTCTCTCTTTCTGTAAGTTCATTATTGATATATAGAAATGCCATAAGATTTTTTGGCATTAATTTTGTATCCTGCCACATTGCTGAATTAATTTATCAAGTCTAACTTTTTTATGGAGTCTTTAGGGTTTCCTATGTAAAGTATCATATCATCTGCAAATAAGGACAGTTTTACTTCTTTTCCAATTTGGATGCCTTTTATTTCTTTTTCTTGTTTGGTTGCAATGGCTAGTACTTCCAGCACTATGTTAAATAGGAGTGGTGAGAGTGGGCATCCCTGTCTTGTTCCTATTTTTAGGGGAAATGGTTTTAGTTTTTGCCCATTGAGTATGATGTTGGCTGTGGGTTTGTCATATATGGCTTTTATGATGTTGAGGTATTGTTATTATTGACAAGTTCATTTTTATTGTCATATTTTTCCTTAGTGTTTGTGTTTCTTTTTGCCTTTCTCTCTCTTCTTTTTACATCAGTCCTTTTAGCATTTCTTGAATTGTTGACTTGGTAGTGATAAACTCTTCTAGCTCTTTTTTGTCTGTGAAGTACCTGATTCCCCCTTGCTGGTTATAGTATTCTTGGGTTCAGACCCTTGCTTTGCATCACTTTATATGTTTCATTCCATTCCCTTCTAGCCTGGTTTGTTTCTGTTGAGAAATCAGTTGATATTCTGATAGGAGATTCCTTGTAGATAACTTTCTGTTTCTCTCTGGCAGCCTTTAAGATTCTTACTTTGTCGTTAGTGTTCACCAATTTAATTATGTTGGTCTTTTGGGGTTCGATTTGTTTGGGACTCTATGTACTTCTTATCTTATATAGTCTTTTTCTTGCCAATATCAGTTTTCTGTCATTATTTCTTCAAATAGGTTTTCTACTTCTTGCTTCTTTTCCTCTCTTTCTGGCATCACTATTGTGCGAACATTGTTTCATTTTGTGTTGTCCCAAAGCTCCCTTAGGTCTTTTCTTGCTCTTTAAGTCTTCTTTCCAGTTGCTGCTGTGTTTGTGTGTTTTTTCATACTTTGTCTTGTAATTCGTTGATGCAGTCCTCAGCCTCTTTTTGTCTACTGTTTAAGCCTTCCATTGTGTTCCTTATTGCAGCTATGTCATTCTTCATTTCCACTTGTTTTCTTTTCATGTTGGTGACATTCTCATTCAGGTCCTTATAGTTCTCATTAAGTTGTGTGTATTTGTCATTGAGTTGTGTATATTTGTCATCCAGCCATTTAAACATTCTTAAAACCATTACTCTGAATTCTTTCTCTGATAAGCTGTTGGTCTCAATTTCATTTAACTCCCTCTTGGCGATTCCTCTTTTTCTTTCCTTTGGGGATTGCTTTTTTGTCTTCCATGTTTTCTGTTTTGGAAGTGGAGGTCCCAGGGTCTGCGGGTCTGTAGCTGTGGCAGTAGGGTTTTGGCTAGAGTGGCTGCTGAATCGCAGGGCAGTTCCAAGGCCTGTCTGGTTGGTGGTGTTGATGAGTTCCTAAAGAAAGGCTGATTTCCCCTTCAAGATGGCATGGGCTCCATGTCTGGGTCCAGCTGTCCAGGGAGTGCCCGCAGTGGTGGTAGTTTCTCCTTGTCCAAGAGAGCTTGGACTGTTAGCACCTGCTGCTCCTGAGAGATTTAACTGTCCCTTACTCATTCACACACACACCACATACATACATACACTTTCCTTTCATCCCCTCACTCACTTCCTCTCCCTCACCTCCATCCTGCCAGCTGCCATCTTTTCTCCTACCCTCAATGAGACTTTACATACTCAACCAGGCAGAGGGCACTTCTGCCCATTGGCTGTGGTTTCACCACCCCTTAGGTTATGGTTTCTAGGTCAAATCACATCCACATGATAGAGAGCCGACAAATGTGCATAAGAAGAGGAGATGCTGATGGACATTGAGGAGGCCTGTCCATAAACAGCAGTAACACAGGATTAGCCGGGAGCAGGAGTACAGGTAAACCAGGATGGCAAAGACACTTAGGTCTTGTTTGAAATAATGCTGCTAAAGAGAAGGCAGCAATGCTGCTGGTAAGGGCATCATGGAGGCCTACCTCCAGATGGCATGTGGGGAAAGGTAAGAAAAAGTAGGCAGAGGAGGCTGTTAAGTTTGGTGTGAATTCTTTCCCCAACAATGGGAACACCTACCATGTTTCTTTGAAAAGAGGTAAGTAGAGAGGAAACATTGAGTCATTAGGGAAGCAGGAGGATGTGGTATCATAGGTGGAGGAGAGGGTTTCCTGGACAAGAAGGAACAGCTTTGTACTTATAACAGAGGAAGGAGGATTGAGTTGGCTCTTGTCTCTCAATCACAATCACTTCTCCATTTTTTATGCTTCATGATATGTTGGTCTGAGGCCCTCTCCTCCCACTTCACCTGCAGCCCTGCAGCATCATCACATGGCTGAATATTGGCCTTTTTTTAAAATATATTTTATTCATTTTTTACAGAGAATAAGGGAGAGAGATAGAGAGTTAGAAACATCGATGAGAGAGAGACATCTATCAGCTGCCTCCTGTACACCCCCTACTGGGGATGTGCCTGCAACCGGGATACATGCCCTTGACCGGAATCGAACCTGGGACCTTTCAGTCCGCAGACTGATGCTCTATCCACTGAGCCAAACCAGTTTCTACTTTTTTTTTTTTTAAGAAACAAATCCATGTCAAGCATCTTTCCACTTTCATATCTGCTCATAAGATGTGCTCCTGAGAGAATACCCATAATTAGTTTCACTAGACTACCAGACCAGAGACAAGAACATGTGCCTGGTCCTAGGGTATAGGACAGGGCTGCCTATTACCATGTCTCTGTTTTAGATTGAAATAAAAACCATTTCAAATAAAGAGATCACCTGGCAAAATCCAGGCCTACCACATCAGTGGATGAGCATGAAATATGACCAACAGTGGTTATCTTTTCCAAGTGAATGCAGTCAGAGGATAAATGGAGATGACTGATTTTCCTGAATAAAGTTGGCTTTGCATTCAAGATAAATGTCCAGGCAAGGTGAGGCTTGATGATGAACAGGGATTAACATTGCAAGTGTGATGGAGAAAGGTTTTCTGTTTCTGATACTTAAAATCATTCCTCGTGGTTAACATCTGCCACAATTAATCACTCCGCCCATGTGCTTGCTCAGAGTACTTTGTTTGGACCTCGATTTGAGTACTGATGCCTGTCTATCTCCTATGCTCCATGAACATGTGGAAGCCTGCCTGTCCACTGGGCTGTGATTCCATTAAGAGCAGGGATGTTTTCACTATAATTGCATCATAGTAGAAACTCTAAGATTCCTAGACAGCAGTGGTTTAGGGGATGCAATCTAAGGCAAGATGGCTGGAGAAACTTCTATGGGCTGGGTTTGCATTGCAGACTAATTTTCTCTTAGCTTTTTATTTTTTCAGGTAACTTTAGGTCATGGATAGGAGAGAAACAGTAAATCCCCAGTAAGCCACCCTTGGTAACAGAAGGACTCCCAAAATATTTCTGCATTGAATATGTTGACATTTTACCTGAATGTTGAAAACCTGTCAAGGGTATGGAGAAACTATGTGTTCATTAACTCACCTTCCTGGGTGGAGAGCAGTTGAACATGTCTGGAAGGCAGGTGTTGATGAGTTCTGATGCCCATGTCCTTCAAAGACCCATGTACTCTACTGACAGGGGCTGGCTGTTAGTGTCCTGGGTGTGGGCCTGTCATGTCAGACTGAGAGCTCAAGTGTAGCTGAGTCACTCATCACAAGAAAAAGATGAGGCATGGAGAGCAGGAGTGACAGCATGATGGGAGCCAACGTGAACCAGCCAGAAAGGGAAATACACCAAAAGACCAAAAGAAACACCCCCACATACACACAAATACACACACACACACAACATACCTCTGCTGGTGGCACAGTTGAAAATGGAGTTTGCAGAGCAGACATATCTAAAGGGCATCTGTATTCATTCCCTGAAAGTGCAACATAATCCCCTGACAAAGACAGAGTGACTTGAACACAAAGGCTCTGGCTCTTCAGTGGGGAAGGGCATGGCCCACACAGGAATAAGCTGCCCAGTCAGGATCTGTGTGGGTCCACATGACTAGTTCTTGCCAAAACAATGGAGTGAATGAAGTGTGGGCTTCTGAAGTGAGGTGGATAAATATTGGGTGCTCCATCCTCTAGGTCAGGGGTTGGCAAAGTTTATTGTAAATGGCAGATAATAAATATTTGTTGTTGTTTTTTTTTTCAGGCTACACAGTCTCTATTGCAACTACTCAACTCTGTAATTTTAAAAAAATAGCAGCCAGAGAAAATATATAAACAAATGAGCATAGCTGTTTTCCAAAAAAATTGTACTCATGGACATTGAAGTTTGAATTTTATATCATTTTTCATATGTCATAGTATTCTTTTTTTTCCACCCATGGAAAACTGAAAAACATCCTAAGTTTTCAAGTCATACAAAAACTGGTGGTGGGCTAGGTTTGACTCTGAACCTCTGTTTGCCACCTTCTCTGGGTGCTCTCTGTTCACATGCCTCACCCTGCCTGGTACAGGAAGGCAGCTGGAGGACTCTGAGCTCCTGGGAATAGCGGGTGACAAGATGGAAGGAGAAACACCCAAGTGAGCTGCTCAAGACAGCTGCCCATGTAGGAATGTCTTTGAATAAGAATATGCCTTTATTTTGTTAAGCCTGGAGCTAGTGTTATCTTAATCACCTCCCTCTTCCTTCCCTTCCCTTCAAAGAAAGAGTCAATAGTTTCTACATTGTCACTAGGTTTGAGGAGCAGGGAGAGGGGAGCTTTGAAGAGAGAAATAAAAGAATAGTAGATTCCTAGGCTACATAATAAGATGTTTTTAATCCAAGTATTCTTGATACAAATGTCTGAGAGTCTTAGGGGAGTGGAAGCATATACCAAATCTTACCTGGACTATTTCAAAAGCATTTCTTCTATTTTAAAATAATACCCAATGAATATGCACTCTCTGTCTCTTTCTCTCACCTTTAACCCCTCTGCTTCTAATTGATTCTTTTTTCCTTTCTTCAGAGATGCTGTAATATTTCTTAGTCTTTAAGTGTCTGAAGTGAAAACAAAAAACAGGTTTTAGAGCAGTTTAGGTTCACAGCAAAATTGAGAAAACAGATTTTCTCTTTACTTCCTGCCCTCACACATGCACAACCTCCTCTAATTCAACACCCTGCCCTTCCACCCCCTCCCCACCCCCCAGCAGAGTGGTACCTTTGTTACAACTGATGAGTCTACATCACTATCACCCCAAAGTCCATAGTTTTCACTGGGGCTCACTCTTGGAGTTATACATTCTATGGCCAAATGTAAATGTATTTGTGTATGTATATGTATTTACTGTTATGGTAGCATATAAAATAGTTTTTCTGCCCTAAAAATCCTCTGTGTTCTGCTTGTTCTTCCCTCCATCCTCTCTAACTTCTGAAAACTACACATCTCTTTATATTTCCAGAGTTTTGATTTTTTTTTCAGAATTTGATACAGTATGTAGCCTTTCAGATTGGTTTCTTTCACTTAGTAATATGCATTTAAGGCCCCTCCATGTATTTTCATGGCTTGATAGTGTGTTTATTATTATCCCTGGATGATAGTCCATTTTCAGGATGTTCCACAGTGTAGCCATGCACCTACTGAGGGACATCCTGTTGTTCTGACTTCTCTTGTCAGTCGCTAAGCCTTTTGAGTCAGTGCTTGATATCCTCTTTGCTCATTCATTGCTGTTACCTTTACAGTCAAATCTCAGTCTTATTCACTCCACTGTAGCAGCTCTTGAAGTCACCAAAGATTTGGAAAATCAGTGATCTTTCTTAAGTCATAACCATTATGACTTCTGAGTCTTGACACCTTAGAACATGTCGTACCCTCAGCCTGAGGTGGCCCAGCTTGTTATATATGACCCCAAAGCCTGTATTAAATCAGTTACTCAGCATTGGTTCTATGTGTTCACAGGCTCAGTAGAGGAAAACTAGACAAGATATAAACTTGAGTTTAAGGTTTAGGCAAGAGAGAACTCTGTGCCAATTGCTAGAGATACCATCCAGTGTGCACATGAGTGCTCTTGGGAGTTTGAGTGTGACATCTAGTCACTTCTGGCAAAGCCAATGCTTCAAGAAATAGAGGAGAAAATGGGAATAAGCAGGACAAATACAAGAACTATAAGGAGAAAAACAACAAACTTAACAATATACCTCTGTCATAGAACTTAAATATTATTAGACTGAATCAAATGACCTACAAAATGTCAATGTCATGTTATTCAATCTATTATGTGAAGTATGTTTTTTTCTTCCAAAAAATCCTGCATTTAAAAGTCTGGAAATAATTTTTATTTTATCTCTAAAGTTTGGCATATAGTGAAGTCAATATGTGCTGAACTGAATTGGAATTCATTTGAAGACAAAGACTATCCATCAGGAAATCTATGTTCTAGTCTTAGTTCTGCCACAACTATCTAGATCAACTTTGATTTCCCCCTTGATCTGTGTCAATGTTCTTTATCTATAAAATGGGGGTGGCTTCTGTATTCTCTTGCTCAGACAACCTTTGCAAGGATCAAATAGCATCATGCATATAGCCACAGTTTGTCAAATAGAAAATGCTGTAGATCAGGATTCACTCATTATGGATACTATTGAACTTACATAGAAATGAGAAAAATACTACCATTGTGACCTAATCTATTTCATGGATTAGTATCTTAGGACTGAGAAGGGATATAACTCAGCTCAGACACCTGGGATGCATACCTACTCCTAAAACCTCAATCTTTGCTTATACCCTTTCTGAATTGCACAGGCCATTGAGTTATAAGTTCCATACTACTTTTATAAGGTAGAACTTTTTAAAAAAAACTGCACTATTTCCATACTCAACTAAAAACTGACTTAACAGTTTGTCTTCAAGCCAAGCCCATCCATTCACAGGTCAAATCCAGCCTCCAGTTTGCAAAAGCTCTCCTGGACACTCTCTGCTGCCTAGTCCAAAGCTTCTTGACTTGGTTCCAAGGAATTCTTTTCACCTTCATTTTGTTAAAATCATTTCATTATATTACAACCTTTCAAGAAGATTTGGACTGCAACAGGGAAATAAATAGGGTTGATCTATTTTGTGTCATCAAAGTCCTTAAATGATGAAGATGTGAAATATCAATTTCTCTTTTTATTCCTTTCATCATCGTGCAGAGGACTATTGAGGCTAATTGAAGCCCGTTTCATTTTTCTGCTATTGATGTGGATTTTAGCTGAAATGAAATGAAACATTGTCTATGAAGGGAGATTACTTTTACAAATTAAACCAATGTATCTTACTGAGTTCTATTTCCAGAAATGTGACCTTATTACACTTCATAATTAAAAATGGGAGCAATAAAATCATGCTGGCCAATAGGACTTCTAACAATGCCTGCTGGATTTGAAGTAACTTTGGTTTTGACTATAAAACATCAGAAGGTGCTCTGTGGGGACTGTGATGAAAGGTCCCCATTGCATCAAGGATTCTTGGCCATTCCAGACAAGATATCAGCTTTTGACTGTTCTTAGTAAATAAAAGGCTCTCGAGTATTTCCTCTATTAAAAAAGGAAAATGGCATTGTCAATAAGGCTTGCCTACAAGATGGAAAAGAAAAAAAGGAAAGGAGAATGGGCAGAAAGGGAGAAAGACAGGCAGGCTTGCAATCCATGTTTATTTTGAAAAGGAGGAAGCGGCAAGAAAATGAAAGAACCTGAAGGCAAAGGAGTGGGCTGACTGCCAAAAGGAGCCACAGTGGAAGAGGGAGAGTTTCATGGGTGATCTGGGCTGGGGGAGCGAGGCACTGTGTGTGAAGGTCTAAGAAATGAAAACATAAGTTTGTGAGAGCATCAGGAAAGAGGCTGAGTCCAGAAAAGGGAAGACCTAGGTGAATAAAAAAAAAAAAATGACTCAGTCTTTTAAAAGAATATGGTTTCTCAAATTTGCCAACTAAGCAGGACAAATTTCTCATGCCCATAGTTTCTTCTGGGGCTCCCCCGGTCATTGTGATATTGGAGACTGCAGATCTCAGACTACTGCCTACATATCTTAAAGCTACAGAGGGACAGAAGTAAGGGAGCCGAGGGGATAGCTCTCTGATTCCAAATCAAGTCTCCCATTTGGGGCCTCACTGGTTAAGTCTCAAATGTTTAATCTCCAGTCCACATTTGCTCCCTATTTATGGCCTCCATTTATAGAGGTAGTTAACATGCATTTCACCCTCTATGTACAGCTGGCCTTGGTCTGAGGCAAAGTAAATTCCAAATATTCTAAAGTCTAAAACACAAACCTGCAGTTGAGAATCTCACAATGCCAGTACCTTTCTTACTTTGCTCACAGTGCAGAATGCATTGGCCATATTTTTAAACATCAAATGGCAAACTATGACCTGTGATTTTGTAGATAGATAGGATTTCAAGAATCACCTTGTCTGATCTCAAACCATTCCACCTGAAGGTGTGTTGTCCTTTAACCCAGTGGACACCTTCTAGTGTTAGATTATAGTAGAACTAAGTGCACGCATTATTGTCCCACTTGCCAGCTATGCCAGACCAAGGAAGTACTTTAAACCATTCCCAATATGCAAAATATGGATATTAACAAAACCTACCTTATAGAGACATTATGAGAATTAGATGAAATAATCCATGGAAATTATGCTGAGTGCTAGGCCTGACAATAGTGAGCATTCAATGATTGACAGATAGTACCATTGCAGCTAATACTTCTAAAACTGCTGTTGCTATGTCTATTTTTATTAGGGATGGGGTTGCGTGGCTTTTCCCAGCACAAGATTGCCTTAAGAGAGGGTGTGCCCGGACCCAGAACCTTCCAGAAGCCAGAGGAGCTTCCCTAGCCTGGCCAGGCAGGCTGTGAAGGAGTGTGAAGGTTACACAGAGAAAACAGCTACAGTAGTTGGTTGGGTGCTTTGGCCTTTTTCCATGTCCCTGCTCCCCATCCCCGCGCCCTCCCCCCCACCCCCCAGCCCAGAAACACATTGAGCTCTACTGTCAAGAGAGCCAAGTGTGGAATCCTAGCCCTATAATCCTCAATATCCACCAAGCCCTCTTTCATTTCTTTAATTCTTCCCACTCAGCGACTACAGTTTCTAGTAAGAGCACAACCACAAAGCTTCCTGTGCATGCAGACTCAAGTTACCACCAGAGAAGCAGGAATCTTCCTGGCTTCCTGGGGCAGGTCCCCGACAAAGACCTGTAGGGGAGGGTTGGCCCATCAGCATGGAGAGCATATAGTACTAGACCTCCAGTCTCCAGTCAGGAGTCCCCTGTGTCCTTTCACCAGCATCACACCAGCATTGGCTAGGCCATACCAGCTGTAACGCTAAGGAATAAACATGCCAGAACATGACATCCTGGTGGATGCTGCCCTTCTCCAGCAGGAGCCTGTTTGGCTGTGGAGTCCAAGAGGTGTTCTGGCAGTGTCTTGAGTTCCTCCCATGCCCCCAAAGTATGGCATGCCCCCAAGATACTGTTACTAGTGTTAAATCTCCATTTGCTCAGAATGAATTTGACCTTGGAAAACAGCTAAGAGCTAGTCATTGCCAAGCCTGGTGAGAGAAGCCAATCAAGCAGGGTAATAACACTCTAGGTGATAAACAAGAGTGACTTTGAGATTGATTTTTCTGGGCACGGATCATAAACTGGTTCTGAGAGGCACACGAGCTTTCTGAGTGAACGAGGAGTGAACTAATAAATGTGAGTGCTGCTGTGTACTGATGCTTTACATACATAATCTTTAAAAATGTGATATAACAACTACTCTATATGGTCAACATTTGCAAAGAAGAAGTGGAGTCCCAGGGCAGGCAGCTGGTGAGTCTCAGAGATAAAGGATCAGGCCTGAAGCTACCGGACTGCACACACTATGGCCTGGGATGGCCCTTGCTGTGCACTCAGTGGGCCTTAGGCCTTGTGACCTGCCTTCTGGGCCCTTTCCCTTCACCCTCTCCAGCAGCATCCTCACTAAATCTTAGCTTCCTGTCAGCACCTTCCCTTTCCTCCAACCAAATAAACGCTTCAACAGCATCAGGAAAAGTCCAATCTCAAACCATCCCACTGAACCTTAGTAAGATGTGGCAATCACGTCTTCTTTCATCAGAAACTAGCCCAAAGCAAGAAGCAAACGAACAAAGGAGAGAGAAAGCACGAGAAAGAGAGAGAGAGAGAGAGAGAGAGAGAGAGAGAGAGAGAGAGAGAGAGAGAGGCAACTCCATCCTTGGTGTAACTAGGAGACATTGGAAACCTGAATGCCTGATGCAGTTGGTCCTCTGTTTGCTATAGTCATGTTCTGTAAAGTCACTGTGAACAGGGAACCAGGGCTCAGAGAAAAGCACAAGTGTCTGCTCACATTGTCCTCCATCGACCAATACTTAACCTTGCTTCTGCATGTTGCCATCATTTTTAATGTATGTTGTTGATTCCTCAACATTGAGCTCACGGCCACAGCACTCTAATGTGTGCCCGAATGAAGCTTCTCTAGCGGTACTTTCTCCATGGGGCATGACATGGTACAGCCTCCTTGCACTTAGGGACCCTAGACAGCAATTCAGCACTACACTTGGAGACTAAGCAAAGTTATCAAAAGCAAGTTTAGGATACTAGCTTACAGTGTGAAAGCTACACCAGGAAGGCAGAGTCTCCCTTCATCCCACTTCAGCTGGGAATGTGTATTGTTAGGGAATTAAAATTTGTTATCACTCAGAATGTCCATGAAAGACCACAAAAATGCCACCATTATGGATTTAAGGATTACAACTAAATTTTAGTGAGAAGAAAATTTGCAAATAGAGAACCTGTGAATATTGAGTACCTACTGTTTATAAGAAAAGGAAGTGAAGGCCACACTGACTTAGAAGAAAGACCACAGTGGGCCCAAAGCCACAGATCTCAGCTAAAGCGGGAGAGCTCAGCTGTCGGAGAGAACCAGGCAAGGTGGGGTAGTACTCCGTTTGGAACAGTGGGAATGAGGTGGGGAAGCGCTCCTTTGGAGCAAGCCAGTAGAGGAAGCTCCTCTAACTGAGTCTGCTGCTAAGTAGAGAGAGATAGGTGGGCCAAGAAGAGGGATCACATAGACAAGCCTTTTGCAGGGAGCAGTCAGCGATGAGACAAGCAGAGGAGAAAGGCAGCCCAGCTTTGCCAGCCCTGGCCGGTTGGGGAGAAGTCCAGGCTGGAAGATTCTGCTCACTCTTCAAACCCCTCATCACTAGAAGAAGTCCTGCAGGCCTGGAGCACTATCTTCTTCCTCTCCCCAACCAGGGAGCGCTGGCAAAAAGCAGGTCAGGAAGGATTCACCTGTTCAACCATGATGAGCAAGTGTCAACAAAGAACAAGTGTAGGAAAAGCCAAGTGAAGATGAATAACACTCACCAATAACATGTTGCCATGGCTGGGGAAAATTCATCAAGCATCTCATCATGCAAACAAAACCTTAAGAAGCAATCACCTTTATTTTATAGAAGCAGAAGGCAGAGATACAGGACTCAGAAAAGGTAAGTGAAATGGTAGATGGAAACAAATGTGAGTTGGAAATTATTAGGAAAAGAAATGAAAGAAAAATCCACATTTACAAGTAGCACATACAATAAACACTTGTAAACATAGCAAGGAATATAAAGAATAGAAATAAGGAAAACAAGAAAAGTGAAGTGGGATCATCAGAACTTTAAAGGATAGAGAAAATAATAGACAAGAAAGACATACATGACACAATACTCAAGAAATTCTTATATCCAACAAGAGAACTAAGAGGATAAACTCTAGTTAACTAGAGACAATGGGAATGAAAAGTGTGATAAAATACTGATGAAATTACAGAACTAAGATGAAAACAAAAGTGGATAATTTCTCAGAATAGAATATAAATTAAAACTCTAAAAATATTAAAATAAAACTTCTAACAAAAGTTTGAAGAGGAAGGCAGAAAGAAGATGAGACATAGCATTTGCAGCTGCAGAGGGAAGAAAATAGCACTTAAAAATGATGTACCAGGTAATTGAGCTATAAGTGCTACATTTAACAATGCTAAGTTAAACACCAAGAAAATCATGCCAATTAAAACTGGGTGGTGAATGCTAAAGAAAATATAAAGAAAGCATAGCATACCAATTTTGTTCTGTTTGTAGACATTTATTGTCCACATAGCTATGTAAATGTCATACACAACTATGTTATATGTTTACAAAAGTAAGTAAAATATGAATTTTCCAAATTATCAAAACACACAACCACACCCAAAATGCCAAGAAAATTCAATCCTAGAAACTTTTTTAAAATCAAGAAAGGCACAAAGCTTAACAGAAAATAAGAATGAAGAACAAATTTATTTATCATTGTATAAATGGGCAACACTCATTCTTTAAAAAAAAAAAAAGACTCAGATCACAAAGCAAAACTCAAATTTTACTGTGTAAATAGACAAATCTAAAACCAAATGAGCCAGAAAAGTTGAAAATACAAGGATAGGCAAACTGGTAATGATTGCAATAAAAGACACAATAGTTTTCCAGGTAAAAAAACCTAAATAAACCCAAAGAACATCCTATCTAATAAAGAGGGAATGTGCTAACTGACCATCACTCTGTCACAAAGATGGCTGCACTCACAGCTGAGGCCAAGTTCCCATAAGGAGCCTTAACAAGCAATCAGCAGGGACCTGAGGCTATGCCCTCCCCCACCCCCCTGGGGCTTGACAGGAGATCTCAGGCCACACCCCCGAACTGGCATCAGGCTGGGGGACTTCAGGCAGTGCCCCACCCCCACCACCCAGCAGGGCTTGACAGGGGAACTTAGACTGTGCCCCCCATCCAGCAGGGCTTGTTGGGAGACTTCAAGGTGTGCTTCCTGTCCAGGTGTTGGGCTAAGGGATCTCAGGCTGTTCCTCTTGCCCCAGGACCAAGCCGCAGGACCTCAGGCCGCAGCACCTACTAGGTGGGGCTTGACAGGGGACTCCAGGCCACACTCTCCACCCCAGCTCCAGGCTGGGGAACCTCAGACTGCATCCCCCACCTGGTGGGGATTGACAGGGGACCTCAAGGTGCACCCCCAGTGCTGGGCCGGGGGAATTCAGACCACACCCCCCACCAGGTGAGGCTTGACAGGGGCTTCAGACCATGCCCCCCAACCCAACACAAGGCTGGGAGACCTCAGACTACACACCCCCGCCTGGCTGGGCTTGACAAGGGACCCCGGGCTGTGTCCCTCACCCAGTGAGACTTAACAGGGGACCTCAGGCCATGTCCCCCACCCAGTGGGGCTTGACAGGGGACCTCATGGTGCATCCCCAGTGTTAGGTTGGGGGTACTCAGGCTGTGCCCCCCACCAATGCAGCTTGATGGGGGGACCTGAGGCTGCACCCCTTTCCTAGTGCTAGACTAGGGGACTTGAGGCTGCACCCCCCTGCCTGGAAGGGATTGATGGGGGACCTCAAGGCATGCCCCCCTGCCCTGGTTTGGGTTGGAGGACCCCAAGCCACGCCCTCCATCCTGGCCCCAGGCCAGGGGACCTGAGGCTACACCCCCTGCCCTGCAGGGCTTGACAAGGGTGGGACTGGCCAGTCTGGTTCTAGCCCAATGGAGTGGTGACAGTTGGGTCTGGGTCTCATGCAATTTTGAGGCACATGTGGGTAGGCGGGGACTTGACTCTGGGTCCTATGGTATGCACCAGACTCTGACAGGAAGAAGATTTTCATATACATTTTACTAATTTTCTTTCATCTCTGACACTTCTATTATAGAGAAAGGGCAAATAGCAATATTAAATTATTTCCTCTAATTAATCCCCTTTTAATGTGCATGAATTTTGTGCATGAGGCCACTAGTTTTAAGTAATAGATCAACTCACAGTGAAGAACTACTTACTGATGGCCACCAAATAACAGCATTATGATTCGTAAAACACTAGAGCAGGAAATCCCAGGATGGACAGGCACAATTGTGGAAAACTTTATTTCACCTCTCTCAGTCTACAGAAGAACAAGTAAATATTTAAAAAAGATTTAAAAGGCTGAAAAAACATAGTAATATGGGTAAGTATTTACTTATATTTACAAAAGAATAGATCTTCATTTAAATGCCTCACTCCTCCTTCCCTCCCTCAAATCCAAACAAAATCAGAAAAAACATTAGGTCAGAAAGCAAACCTCAGTAAATTATGAAAGAGAACATGTTTTAAAAATTTCTCTGCTCACAATAAAATAAAGTTAAAAAGAAATTATAAAACTAGTAGGAAAAACACCCAACCACCTGAAATTTTTTAAAATAAATGTTGTGTTAATTGCATATAGCAACAAAAATAAAGATAAGAAAACAGTAAATGAGATATGTGTTCTATGGGATACAGCTAAAGCAGAACCAAGAAAAAATTTTAACATGCATATTAGTGAACCAGAAAAAAAAGAAAATAAATGACTTATACAGCCAAAATGACATTTTGTAAATCATAAAAGAAAAGCAGCTTACCAACAAGAATAAAAAAGAGAAAAAATTCCTATTTCCCCTAAAAGAAATTTTATATTAATCAAAGGCAAAGATTAAAATGAAATAATTAAAAATTGCTATGTGCTCCCTGCAAAGAAGAATATTCTATAAAAGGCAAAATTAAAATACTTGATACTAAAAAATATTTTTAAAAAATTCTACACTAAAGCTGAAACCAGTTTGCTCAGTGGATAGAGCATCGTGGACTGGAGGGTGCCAGGTTCGATTCTGGTCAAGGGCATATACATTGGTTGCGGGCACATCCCCAATAGGAGGCATGCAGGAGGCAGCTGATCGATGTTTCTCTCTCATTGATGTTTCTAACACTCTATTCCTCTCCCTTCCTCTCTGTAAAAAGTCAATAAAATATATATTTTTAAAAAAAATTTCTACTCTAAAAAATTGATAAACAAAAACAAAGAAAAATTGAGAGGAAAAAATGCTTCTTCTATCACAAAAGAATGTTCTTAATAAAGAAAAAGCCTCCAAATAATAAGATAAAGATATAGAGCCTAAGAAAAAATGAACAGACGTTTCAGAGGGGAAAAATACAAATACATTTTTAAAATTATTATTATTGATGAGATAGAGAGAGAAAGAGAGAGAGAGGGAAGCATTCATTTGTTATTCCACCTTTTCATGCATTCTTATTTGATTCTTACATGTGCCCTGACTGGGGAACGATCCTACAACCTTGGTATATCTGAGGCTACTCTAATCAATTGAGCTACCTGGCCAGGGCACAAATGGCTCTTAACACAATAAAAATATGTTCAGCTTCATTGAATATTAGAGTGATCAAATTAAACTCTAATATGGCTTTATGTGTGTGTTTTTAAATAACAAACAGGTGAAGATCTGTTAGTAGACGATGCACCCCTCCCAAAGCTGCTGGGAGAGAACACCTCCTACATTGCTCAGAGAGTGAAGGATGTCTCTGTGACAGCAACACAGTAGCCAAACAATTAAAATACATTTGCCTTCAACACAGAAATTCAACCCCTAGGAATGCAGCCATGAGATAGACTCACAAACTTGTGAAACAAGCATCTATGCTTATAGTAGCAGAATAAAGGAAACAATTTAAATATCCATCAGTAGGACCAGAGAACTAAATATGTTTTCAAGTATCCATACAATGGAAACACTCTTGGGTGGTGCTGAGGAACTGTACCAATATGGAACCAACCCTGGGATTGATAATTGGAAGTGCAAAGCCAAGTGCAGACAAGGAAAAAGGAACAGTGCAGATAGATAATGCATTTATACAGACATCCTGTGTAGCACTCTCATTGGAGAAGGAAATTGCTGGTGGTTTGCATTCAGGCATGACAGGAGGGAGAAGAAGAGGTGATATAATGTTTATGATATACCCTTTTGTACACTTGGGGCTTGAATATTTGGATGCATTTCTTATTCAAAATAAATATTTTAAATGTAAAAAGGTCTGTGGAGAGCACAGAGTTTGGAGTTTAGCTGAGCGTCACAGATACACCAAACAAGGATGTGTATCTGGTAGGACATACAGCAGGGCTTGGTGAGAATGGGCACAGATCTCCCTGCTCTCTCCCAGCAGATCTTTCTCTGATCTCAGCTCCTTTCTTGCCTTTGCACACTGGCAGCTTCCTAAGCACATGACCCACCGTCCCTGCCAGGAGAATGGATGGATGATGTAGTTCCAGTTCATAGATCAGCAGTCTGAAGGCAGGAGAAAATTGGTGCTGCAGTGTGAAGGCAGCCAAGTAGGAGATATGATCTCTTACTCAGGAGAAGGTCAGCATTTTTTTTTTCTTCCTATTCAGATCTTCAAATCATTGGATGAGACCCACCCACATTGAAGAGGGCAATCTGCTTTACCAATTCAAATGTTAATCTCCTCAAGAGATACCACATTGACACCAGATTGATGTGTGATCAAATATCTATGCACCCCAAGATCTAGCCAAGTGGACACATAAAATTAACCATCACCTGCGGGTATGGTTAATGAACTGGAAGTAAATGGAAAAACAGCTAGCCAGCCTCCCTGAGAGCTTGGTATGAGATGAGAAAGAACTGCTGGACTACAGGTCAACGCAAATCTTCATAGCATGACACTGCAAAGCAACCAAAGGCGGATCTACCTATGGTTATTGATGGGGCCCAGAGGTCTGGGCCAGTGAATACTAGACAACCAGAACAACGCCTGTGTAAACCTGGAGCATGAGGTCCTTGTGCAGCCAACTAGGATTCAGAATGAACACATTATCTTTATTCATCTTTTGTCCAAGCCAAGCGATTCATCCTGTTGAGAAAGTGATGTTGAGATGGGAAATCTGCAAGAAAGGTCCTGAGCAGGAAGTCCCTCTCTTCTGATGGCAAGTATGTGACACACTCACAGATGTCTGGGGCCCCAGGCAGCTCTCTGGCTTGTCATTGTGATCACCCCACCCCAGGCTCAGGTCTATGAGGGACATGGGATTTTGTTATGCCCACAGTTCGGGGTCCCCAATAACCCACCACTAGGGAGCCTTTTCCGATGCAAAAGCAAAGAGTCTTTATTCAAACCCGAGTTTGACTCTCAGCCTCTTTCTGGTACAGCAGTGAGGGGAGAGAGCGAGCCGGGCGGGAACAATGAGTTTTATGGGGTAGGATAATGGGGAGGGCTTAGGAAAGTGACAAGGGTTACAGAGATTGGTCACTTGAATTAGGGTCTTTCTGTGGTTTCGCCTTATTAGGACCCTCGCTGTGTTCCTGGAGCTTCATTGGTCCATTTGGGTGGTGGTTGGGGAAGTTAAGACATTGCTGGCACACCTGTGGCCACTCCCAGAAAAGGGAGGGGATTTAGGCAGGGGGCCTAGCCCTATAGGACAAGATGGAGGGGAGTTCATTTCCTTTCATTTTCTTTCACTCTCAGCCAGCCTGGCTCTTTCAGGAAACCTAAAGATTTCATTTCAATAGGAATTGGGCCTCGTGGTGGTAATATGCAGCATGGTTCTCACCCTGGTGCTTGTCAGGGTCACCTGGAGAAATTATGAAACCTGCCTGAGCTGAGCTCCATGCCTGGGACTGCAGGTCCCCATCTGGGACTCAAGAATGGCTGCATTTGGAAACACTTCTGGGTGGTGCTAAGGAACAGGCAGAGTTGGGAACCACCAATCTAATGAAAGAAGGCAGAATCTCAACCAATTCTGAAGCCATCAGCATGGGTTTGAGAATTAAAGGCTATTGAAGAGAAGGAGAGCCAGAGAGGAGAGGGTTGGAGAGGAGGCAAGGTCCTGGGGCTCCCAGGCGCCAAGTGAATGGGATCAGGCTGGAGAAGCCACCCCGCTGGGAGGCTTGGCAACAGGTGGCAGTTTATAGCCCTGACAGGAGTGATGCGGAGGGAACCAGAGTGGAGGGAGTGGCAGTGGAAACAGGCTCACCAGCAGTGTTTTGAGTTCTGTTCTGAACAGATAGGTGTAAATCAGCCGCTGTTGGATGTGGGAAATGGAGACCCTTTTCCTGCTCCAGTGGGAATGGCCGAATAGAAAAGAATTTTGTAATGAAAGAGAAAAGCATGATCACCACATTGATGATGTCCCCGTGGAAATTGGAGTGGGCCAAGTCCAGGTGAGGAGCTATTGGCTGCTGATGGGAGCCCGGACTTCTCTTCCTCAGAACCCTTCTGGGAGATGGGGACATGGGAACTCATCCAGGCAGAGCTTGCAGCCTTGGGGGAAGGTGAGTGCCCACTGATGGCTCTATAAAGATTTATACATATCCATAGGGTCATGCAATTAAAAATATGTCTGTCCTAGTCACCCATTGAATATACCCTTGAACATATTCTCATATCAATAGATATGCATCTGAATTATCCTTACTGTATGGCATTCCTTTGTATAGTCAATTATTATTCAGTACTCTTGTGGAGGCAAGTTAATTCCTCCTGATACCTAATTTTTGGACTGGGGCCCAGATTCTTTGTCTGCTAGAATCGAAGAATGAATCCACAGACAAAAAGTGTTATAGCAAAGGTGGAGATTTATTGAAGAAAAGTGCAGACTCCCAAGTGGGAAGAAGGAAAAGTCCCACAGAATGGACTCCCAAGTAGGGAGGGGGAAAAGTTCCCCTGGGTTCCTCTTCCAAAAGGCTTATAAAGGCTACAGATCCTGGTGCCTTTGAAATATGGTAGCAATCAACTCAGGTAGAAACTGCTGTTTGGGTTCTGTATTTGTTTGCTAAAACAATAGAAAGTTATTTTGATTTTCTGAACTTATGTATGCTATCCCAACACTCCATTGATGATGGTTTGAATATCCCATTGATTGTGATTTCACTGGTTATCGAAGCACATTCTTCTGGGAACCAGGACAGCTCAATTATTCCAAATTGCTCCGAAGATCCCAGATAATGTTTCTGTTGATTCAGTGATTCATAGATACTTTAGATAACTAACTTGCTCAATTTTGCTTCTGTTTCTCATTCCAGATCCAAAGATGTAATCGATGCCTGTGTGATATTCTGCCAATATATGCCAGATATGGCAAGCTGTTTGGGGCTGCAAGGTCTGGAGTGCTTTAGCCCCTCGTATGCCATGGGCCTTTAATAAATGACTCCATAATTCGACTTCTTGAGATGTAAGATGAAGGACACAATACAACACCTTGATAGCCCTCTGATCTGTCACTATTCCCTTAGACTGGTTACTATAGTAACTCCTGGGCTCAAAGATTGAACCTCACCTGGCACCTGTGAGGTTCTCCTCCCTCCTTCCTCAGTGTTTCCCTATTCCCTTTGTTTTGTAAATATGAACCTTTCTTGGCTACTTCTAGTTCCCTTGTCTTATGGAAATATACTTGTTGCTACCTCCTTGTCTTATGGAAATATACTTGCACCTGGCTTCTTTGTGTTTTGGAAATGTACCTTCTCCCAGTCTGCAGCCCAGTGCTTTTTCCCATGGACCCCGATTCTAAAAAATCCCTAAGCCTGCCTATGTCCCCCTAAAATTTCTGCTGCACCCCATGCTTTTTCATGTATTTTTATTGATTTCATAGAGGAAAGAAGATGAAGAGAGAGATGGAAATATCAATGATGACAGACAATCATTGATCAACTGCCTCTTTGCAGAGATTGAGCCCGCAAACTGGGCATATGCCCTGACCAGAAATTGAACTGTGACTTTCTGGTTCATAGATTGAGGATGAACCACTGAGCCATGCCAGCCAAGCTCCTCTCATATTTTGATGATAAGTATTCTTATTCATTTTTTAGATCATTTTCCTCTGGATAGATTATAAGGATGGGATTTCTGTGAAAATCATCCTTCTCTATCATCAGCTTTCTTTTCTCCAATATTTCCATTACTTCTTTTACACTCAGCCTGGTTCTCGCGTTTGTGAGTTGACAGGTCTTGCAGGTGGATACAACCTGTTCTATTTTGATGTCCTGTCGGATTAAGTCCTTTAATTTGCCTGCCTCCAGGTGAGTGGACCCGTGCATGCGTTCTAACACTGTAACTCAAGCCAGTCCAGTAGTATGAGCTCCTTGTTTGGTGTGTACCACCATCCTTTAATTTCCTGGATGTGGGGAAGCCTCCTGGTCCGCTGCAGCTCTTCCTGAGAATACCCAGGCTAATCTGGCAAGACTGGGTCCCTGGGGTCTGGTAATTGTAAGGTCATGGTAGAGACCAAAATGAAGGCCGCTGCTTTGGCTGCCTGATCAGCCTTTTGGTTACTTCTTGCCACTGGGTCATCTGCCTTCTGGTGCCCTTGGCAGTGGATAATGGCTAGCTTAGTGGGGAGCCACAAAGCTGCAAGCAGGTCAGGAATTTCCTGTTTATTCTTTATTGTTCGTCCCTTTGCTGTCAATAGCCTTCTCTCCTGATAGATCGCCCAGTGAACATGAGCTGTAGCAAATGCATAACGGCTATCTGTGTAGACATTAAGCCGTTTCTCAGCCCCCAGTTTCAGTGCCTTGGTGAGTGCAAAGAGTTCTCGCTGAGCTGACGTCCCAGGGGGCAGAGCCTCTGCCCATACAGTGTCCGTGTCGGTGACCACTGCACCCGCATACCTGCACCCATCTTGCATGAAGCTGCTTCCATCCGTGAACCAGGTGGCCTCTGCATCAGGGAGGGGCTGGTCAGTCAAGTCTTTCCATAGTCCATGCACCTGCTCCGGGATTCCCGCACAGTCATGTAGTGGGCATCTAGTCAGGGTCAGGCAGCAGGGTAGCGGGGTTGAGGGCCGCACTTGGATGGAACCGTACTCTAGGAGGGTTGAGCAGCAAGCTTTGATAGTGAGTCATAGTGCATTGCTAGGCTATTTTAGGACCCCCTCAATGGCATTCGGGGTTGTAATCCAGATCTCCTGTCCTAGGGTCAGTTAGTCGGAATCCAGAGGCAGCAATAGCCAGCCGACCCTAGGAACTCCCTTACTTCTCTTCGGGGGTTGGGGGTAGGGATCTTCAGCACAGTTTCTTTTCTAGCATCTGATAACTGCCGCAGTCCACCCTCCAGGATATATCCCAGGTAACTCACCCTCTCTTGACATATTTGAGCTTTCTTTGCGGAGGCCCGATACCCTAAGGTCCCCAGGGTGGCCAACAGGTCTCTGTTCCCCTGCTCGCAGTCTTCGGCGGTATCGGCAGCAATCAAGATGTCATCTACGTACTGAAGGAGGGTGAGAGTGGGGTGCTGTCTCCTGTACTCACCGAGGTCTTCATGCAGTGCCTCATGGAAGATGGTAGACGAATTCTTGAACCCCTGGGGCAGTCGCGTCCAAGTTAGTTGTCCACTGTATCCCTCCTCTGGGTCATGCCATTCGAAGGCAAACAGGAGTTGGCTTTGAGGCACTAGAGGCAGGCTGAAGAAGGCATCCTTCAAGTCTAATACAGTATACCAGACTCTAGAGGGTGTCAAGGAACTTAGGAGAGTGTATGGGTTAGGAACAGTTGGATGTATATCCATGGCTCTCTTATCTTATTTACTTTCCGGAGGTCCTGCACCAGTCGATAGTCATTGGTGTGAGGCTTTCTGACCGGGAGAAGAGGGGCTGTTCCAGCAGATTGACAGGGGACTAGTACCCCTAGACTTCGCAGTCTCCTGATGTGAGGCTGGATTCCCTTATGGGCCTCCTGGGACATAGGATACTGCTTGACTCTTATTGGGCCTTCTCCAGGCTTTAGCTCCACGAGGATTGGGGCCCTGTGAGCAGCCAGTCCAACTCCCCCCCCCCGTCTCTGCCCAAGCTGTGGGGAATTCTTGTAGCCACCTGCCCACAGTGCTTTCTACTGGGGGCACCCCTGGTGGAGACGATACTCATCCTCCAGTCTCAGAGTCAGAACCTGCATGGTGTGGCCTTTACCATCAGTGACCTGGGGCTCCCCTTGTCTGAAAGCTATTTGGGCTCCAATCTTAGTTAGCAAGTCCCGTGCTAGTAGGGGGTAGAGGCATTCCAGTATTACCATAAATGAATGGGATACCCGGCCCGTTCCTAGATCTACTGTTCTTCGGGTAGTCCATGAATACTGGCCCATGCCAGTCGCCTCTTGCACTCAGGATTTCTTGTTGGCTAGCTCCCCCTATGGTGTGCGGAGGACTGAATGTTGTGCTCCGGTGTCAACAAGGAAGTCAACAGGGGTCCCCTCCACTCTAAGAGTTACCCTGGGTTCGGGGAGGGGGTCCGAACTCTGATACCCCTAATAGCTCAGTTCTTCCAGCTCTAAGACTCACTCGGTCAGTCTTGCCTCCCTTCTCACCGGCCTTCTTTGGATATTCTTGGGCCCAATGCCTTATCTCCTTGCAATAAATACACTGATTCTGCTGCAGTTTCTTTTTCCTGCCCTGATGGCCCCCTTACCTTCTTCTTGGTCATCTGCAAGCTGGCGAAGGCGGCGGGTCCGCTCCTCAGGGATTCTGTGGTAGTGGCTAGCAGAACCTTGGCCAGGTTTCAGGTCTGCTTGTCACTGGAAGCTGTCATGGCGTGGGCTTGCCTATCTTGAGGGGACTCTTGGTTATTGTACACTTTCTCAGCCACTTCCAGCAAGTCCCAAAAGACTCTTTTCTCTGAATCTATCTATTTTCTGCAGTTTCTTTCTGATGTCTGCAGCTGACTGGTTTAAAACTCATGGCTACAGCTGCCTTATTCTCAGGGGCTTCTGGGTCCATGGGGGTGTAAGTGCGGTATGCCTCCATGATCTGTTCTAAGAAAGCAGCTAGAGACTCATCCCTTTCCTGCTGTATGTTCCCTACCTTGGTCAAATTGGTAGGCTTTCTAGCAGTCATGTGGAGACCCCCCCATTAGAGTCTGGCGGTAGACCCGGAGCCTGTCCTTACCTTCTGCCGTGTTGAAGTCCCATTCAGGTCTAGTCAGGGGAAAGGAGGTGTCTATCTGAGTCTGTTGGTGCTAGGGTTCCCGTCCACACCTGGGACTAGCTTGCAGGCCTCACTGAGGATCCTCTCCCTGTCCTCCGTGGTGAATAGGACCTGCAAAAGCTGCTGACAGGTAGGCTGATGGGTGAAAAGAACAGAATCTAACAAATCGATAAGCCCTCCGGCTTCTCAGAGAACTTAGTATTCTGAGCTTCCCAATTATAGAGATCACTAGTGTTGAAAGGTCAGTAGTGATGGGGCTGATTCCCTCCCCTCTGTACTCTGACCCACCACCAGTGATGGTAGGGTATGGGCCTGACACTTCAGTGCCAGCCATTTTCAGGGCTTGCAAGCAGGATACCAGGCTTTCTCTGTGGCACTCTTATTATCTTCAAGTGTTCAGGGTTCAGATAGGGATCTTCAAAACATGATACTGCAGTCCCTCTATAAGTACTTTGGCATAACTACCCTGTTTAGGGAGGCAAAATGCAAATTATTTACTCTACCTGGCTTATTGGCCTGTATTATTTGATTTCCTTACAACATTTCTCTTCTCTTTCTTATTACATACACAATCCTTTATTGCATTTTCACTTCCAAATTAGCTTTTAAACCTTCTTTCTATGTCCCTTAAAAATGTATAACCATGTCTCAGACCTTCTACTCAATATTCCTTATTCTTTGAAACCTTAATCCTTTATGATTCCTAACAAGTAAACAGCCAGAATTTCTGAGCTTAAAGTTCCTTTGCTGGATATTCCACCACTGCTCAAGAAGTATCCAGTAACCCCACCCTGCCAGATTGGACAATGAGATTTCTTTTATGTGTATTAAAAGAGTTAAAAAGAAGAAAATGGGGCAGAAGAAGATCCACTGTGTTCTGTAGTAACATAGTTCAGATAAGAAAAAAAAAAACAAGGATGCCTGCAGAAAGGGTTGTAGCCAGCAAAATCAACAAAAACCTATCTCTCCCTGCTTCATGATTAACTGCCAACATCCTCCCTCCTGTTCCCCAGTCCAGTTGGTTGTCTCCCTTTCCTATTGTGAGTCAGAGGAGACAATTTCTACAGAAGGGAGAAACAGAAAAGTGGTAGTTTCAGAGAAAATTACAGATGACCGCTGTAGTAGTGCTCCCTTTCGAAGCCTGCGGTCCAACCTGTGGAGAAAAATGACTCTTAGTCAGCCTGGAAAGATAAGTGTGTGTAGGGAGATTTCCTGTGAACTGAAAGCCTGGATGGCCACCTGAAAGAAAAAGATCTTTAATCCAGTTACAGATGCTAAACTAAAATAACACATTAATAATAATTCCAGCCTTAGTTCAGCCTTAGATGGCTCACGTTGGACTATGGACAGGGACAGGGCCTGTAGTCTCTCTGCCCTGCAGAGCTGTAAGCCCTGTCCCTGGAAGTCTCCAACCACCAAAAGAGATAAGAAAGCCATAAATAAAAATTCTTTGTTCTTCGAAATGCCACAAATTCATGCCTAGGACTTTAAAATTTAATATAGCAAATTCACAAATCAGAACAAAATGAAACCATTACTTATACAAAATTAGAGAGGAATTTTTATTAGCTAAATGGGCTGACTCCCTCTCTGACAGAGAGCAAAAACTCAGAAAAAGAATTCCAGCAGCTGCTAATGACTTTTGCACTCTGTCACAGCAGGTCCATCCCAAATCAAGTGAAATAGAAAGAGATAATTCTCAACCAATGTCCACAGAATAAAACAGAGAAACACAGACACAGACAAACAAAGGGCCCCCAAAAAGTCTTCCAACCCCGCCGGAAACAAAACCAAAAACTGGACGATGGCCCTGTGCCAACCAGCGGAAGTGACCCGCTTCGTCCCAGAGGTTTGAGATTCCACTTCCCTCATGAGGGGTTTCCACATCCAGCCAGATGGAGGACCAGAGCGTCCTCTGACTCCTCCCACCTGAGGTCCGCCAGTGAGTCCACTTAGACCATTTTGGGCACTACAGACTTCAGAAGCGAGCTCACCCACAGAATAGAAACAGACAACATGCAGACACCATGGTCAGACAGACTCAACATCGGGGTCCCTCGTGGGTATTGGGGATCCCGGACAGGCCCAGAGTTCGGGGTCCCCAAAAATAAACCACTAAGGAGCCTTTTCTGATGCAAAAGCAAAGAGTCTTTATTCAAACCAGGGTTTGGCTCCCAGCCTCTTTCTGATACAGCAGTGAGACGAGAGCGAGAAAACTGGGAGGAACAATGAGTTATATGGGGTAGGATATTGGGAGGGCTTAGGGAAGTGACAAGGGTTACAGAGATTGGTCACTTGAATTAGGGTCTTTCTGTAGTTTAGCATAATTAGGACCCTCGCTGTGTTCCTGGAGCTTCATTGGTCCATTCAGGTGGGGGTCAGGGAAGCTAGGACATTGCTGGCACACCTGTGGCCACTCCCAGAAAAGGCAGGGGGTTAGGCAGGGGGCCCAGCCCTATAGGACAAGATGGAGGGGAATTAATTTCCTTTCACTCGCACCTTTACACTTTGCTCAAATGCTCCCAACTCTCCTCTAGCCAGAGGTTCTTGATATGAATCTTCTTCTCAGAGCCTCCATAGTAGGCTGCATAGAGAGGCTTCTGATACTACATCTACTGCAGCTGTATATAAAATTGGGTGTGCACATGTATATTGTGGTGACAGAGCCATGGCATTCATTAAATCTTCAAATGTTCTTGCTCCCCCCAAAAAGATGAAAAATCATTTTTAAAAGGATCTAGATACATGGTCAGAACAGAAATCTAACCTCTTGAACCCTCAGCGAGTGACCTATCCATTGCTTTTTTACCAATAATAATAATTCCATCTCAGTTGACTCCTTATTCTCTGAAGATCCCCTAAGTAAAATTAACACTGAATCCCTGAATTCTCCCCTCTTCTCTCTCATACTTGGGAGCTACTCTGCAGAAGGACACTCTGTGCTATTGCCTTTGAACCCCTTACAGTGTCCAGGATAGAAGCACAAACTGATTGAGCCCTTGACTAGCACTCTTAGTAGCCAGAGACACCACATGACCTAGACTCTGTTTCTAAGGTCAAAGATGAGTGAGCTTTCCAGAATGCAAACCCAATCAGCCCCCCCCCCCCTTTGGCTTCAAATGCTGCAGGGATCACACATTGCTCCTGAAATAAAGGCCGGCCTCTTATAGATGACTCAGGAGCCTCCTACTGTCCAGTCACAAATCTCCTCATGCTATCCCTCATTCTCTGAAGACCATTATCCTTATTTTAGTTTCTTAAGCAAGCCATGTGCTCTTCTACCACAAAGATTTGTTCCCTTGTGGGAATGCTATGCACACCCTTCCCTACCTGGTTAGCTTTGCCTCATAGTCCCAGTCTTCACATTATTGTCACTTCTTCAAGGAAGACTCCTCTACCTTAGAAAAGGCTGAATCTCCCAGTTTTACTCTTCCATTGTGCCATGTGATTCCCTGTTTTAGTCCTTACTCACAGCTGAAATGTCATATGTATTTCTGTACTTATTTGGTTAATATCTGTCTCCCTTACCAGAGTATAAGTTTCATTAAAACTCGGATGGCGCCAAGACTGGTTTGGCTCAGTGGATAGAGCATCGGCCTGAGGACTGAAAAGTCCTGGGTTCGATTCCAGTTGGGGGCATGTACCTTGCTTGCAGGCACAACTCCAGTAGGGGGCATGCAGGAGGCGGCTGATCGATGTCTCTCTCTTTCATCGATGTTTCTGACTTTCTATCCCTCTCCGTTCCTCTCTGAAAAAGCAGTAACATATATTAAAAAATAAAATAAAAAATAAATAAAACCAGGATGGCATCTGGTTCACCATTACTTGACTATCATCAAGTGCAGCATCCAAGACATGTTTGTTGAATGAATGAATGAATGAATGAATGAATGGCTAAACCTGAGGGGCATAGCTTGTAAGACCTAGAGATGGGTGGTTGAGGAACTGACCTCATGGTGGTGCTGTGGGGAGGGGAAGCAGGGAGGAGAAGATCATGGTTTAAAGCCTTCTCAACAAGCTGCATAGAGAGGCTTCTTAGACTCAATCTATTATAACTGTACTAGTGGCTCAGTGCAGAAATTTCATGCATGGGGTGGGGGGGTAGTGTTACTCAGCCCAGCCTGCACCCTCTCCAATCTGGTACCCCTCAAACGATGTCCTACAGCCAGTTTACAGGGATTGGGCCTAAACTGGCAGACATCCCTCTCATAATCCAGGAGTGCTGGCTCCTAACTGCTCACCTGCCTGCCTACCTGCCTGATTGCCCCTAACCACTCTGTCACCAGGCTGCTCTACCCCACAACCCCCCCCCCACTGCCAGCCTGACCATCCCCAACTGTCCCCCATGCCAGTGTGCTCACCCCCAACTGCCTCCCCTGCCAGCCTGCTCACTCCCAACTGTCCCCGCCACTGTCCTGATCACCTCCAACTGGCCCCCACTATTGGCCTGTTCCCTTCCAACTGGCCCTCCTGCTGGTCTTTTTAGCCCCAATGGCCCCAACCCCCACCAGCCTGATTACCCATAACTTCCCTCCCCTCTTGGCCTCTAACCACCTCTGCCTCTGCCTTGCCACCATGGCTTTGTCCAGAAGAACATCCGGAAGGTCTCCTGGGAGGTCTCCCAGTCTAATTAGCATATTATTATTTTATTAGTATAGATAGAGGCCTGATGCACAGGTGGCCACTGGCTGGTTTGCCCTGAAGGGTGTCCAGATCAGGATGGGGATTCCCTTGGGGCATGGGGTGGCTTGGGTGAGGAGCCTGTGGTGGTTTGCAGGCCAGCCATGCCCCCATGGGATGAGGTTCCCTGCTGGGGGGCATGGCCAGCCTGGGTGAGACGCTGAGGCCTGTTTTCAAGCTGTCCACACTCCTTTCAGGGTGGGGGTCCCCACTGGGGTGCCTGACCAACCTGGGTGAGGGGCTCATGCCTGTTTGCAGGCTGGTCATGCACACTGGCAACCCCAGTTTCCAGCCCCTCCTTTTTTTCTTTTATTTTTTCAGTGTCTCCTTGAGCAGAGGCCAGGGCCAGTTGAAGCAGGTATCTAGGATTTATTTATTTATAATTCAAACTTTATAGCCTTGAGTGGAGTCCAGGGCTGGCCAGGGCAGGCGGGAAACGGCTTCCTCCATCACTAGGGGCAATTCAAGCCTCCTCCTGCTCTCTCCAGCTCTGTGGCCACCGCCATCTTAGTTGGGGTTTTTTTTGCATGCTTCCTCCAATTGGCTGGTAGGCATAGCAGAGGTACAGTCAATTTGCATGTTTCTTTTTTATTAGATAGGATATAAATGTCCTTGCTCTCCAAAATAATGAAAAACCACTAGTTTAATCCAATTTTTACACAAGAACAAATTACATGGTCAAAACTGAAATATGATCCCTTTAATCCTCAACTACTGCTCTATCCCTTGCCTTACCACAATAATAACAACAACAACAACAACAACAACAACATAATTCAGTGCCTCCAAACTCTGGGGTGTGGGAGCAGCAGGTGAAGTAGTGTTGGCTAGTTGCCTCCATGGTCCAACCTCTCCTCCACAATCCAGCCTCCCATCCTCCCTCACATCCTCCCTAGTAGCAGCTTCTGAGGGCAGTATGCCACCTAGGGCTCTTTACACTCCACACATATCCTGTTCCTAATTAAGGAAGCTTCATGCCTTTGTTGCTTCTTGTTTCTACAAGGCAGGACACCTTCTTTTAACAGGATGTACTTGAAAAACAAGATATTTTCCTTTGTACTAGGAACAAATGGTGATTAATGTGTTCCTTGTAATTAATCTGTGGTGACAGATTAGCGATGTAGCAGCAGTCTTTTTGCTGCTGTGGGAGGCTTCCTTGATAGGACAGCTGGTGAGAAGGGACACCAAATTCAATTTGTTTCTCATTTGCATACATATGACAACCATCTGTGCTAATGCATTGCAATGTCTCCATTAGGCCCTGTGCTGGTGCTGGGCCTCTCCTGGGCTCCTGTTGGGCCTGGGAGAGGAAACTCGTAGCACAAATATTTGTAGAGGGAAAGGAGTGGGCTTGATGGGGTACAACCAACCATGTCCCCTTTCTCCAGAGGTTTAGCATAGTGCATGGGCTGACATTCTTTTCACTTGTAGAGGGTGATCTTTTGAGAACTCTTGCTCTTTTAATCAAAAAAAGTCTCTACTTACTCCACCTCAATGATATAATTGAATTACTAATAACCTATTCCCTATTGTCCACTTGCTCAAACCAGGTTCACTTTGGTAAAGACTATTTTTTTTTACAACTGACCCATTCATTCAAAATATATTTATGGAATATCTACAAAGTTCAGGCACTATGTCATGTGGTAGAGAAACAGGAGTTAACAGGAGAGAAAATGTTTTTGTTTTATAGAGTTTATATGGAGTGCTGAACCCTGACAATAAAAAAAAAGTAAACAAGTGCAATGTCATGCAGTGTTGTTATTATGTTCTAAGCAGAGAATGAGAGTGGGGAGAGAGGTGGATGGGAAGGACAGTGTGATGTGGACACCAGGTGTGTATGGTGGAGGTGAGCTCAGAGCTGCTATCTACATGGCAAGGAGGAGTCAGCCTGTGAGCATCAAAGGAAAACATGTGTGTGATTTTAAAGAAAGGGAACAGTGTTGGGGAGAAAGATGACCAGAGTGACTAGAAAAAAGTGAGTGAGAGGATACAAGTGGTGAGTTTGTCTGAATTTCCTAGGTCTGGAATCAAAAAGCACTACAGAGCAGGTGGCTTAAGACAACATAAATTCACTGTCTGCAATCCTGGAGGTTAGAATTCAAGAAATCAAAGTTTCAGTATGGCCCTGAAAACTGAGGGAAATATTTCCTTCCTCCTCTACCTTCCAGCATTGCTGGTGACCCCAGGGTTCCTAGGCTTGCAGATGCTCCCCTCCAGTCTCTGTCTCTGCCCTTGCATGGCTGTCTTCTCCCTGTGGTCTGTGTGTCTCTTCTGCTAATGACAGCAGTCATATTGGGTTAGCCAGCTGGAGCACATGGGAGTTGAAAGCCAGATAAGACATGTAAGTCATCGTGTAAGAACAATGGATGACCTTTAAGAGCTAATTGCAATGAAATGACATGATTTAATTCCCCTGTGGGTATCATAGGTAGATTTGATGGCAGCAGGGCAAGATGGAAGAATGAAGGTAAACTATTTACCTTACCTATTGGATATAGGTGTTTGGAAAGTGAAATAATCATTGCTTTGTCCTGAATAATTAAAAAGATAGTGCAGTATTTGCTGAAAGAGGGAATATTTGGGGATGAGGAAGACTTTGGGCATGTTAAGTTGGAGACATCTGTAGACATCCACAAGGAAATATAATGTTACCCACCTGGGTGTATGAGGATAAATGTCAGAGCAAAAAACTGGTCTTGGGATAGAAATTGAGAGTCATCAGCCTTGAAAGCTGATTCAAGTCCATGGTACCAAATGCTTTCTCTCCAGAGAGAAAGGAATATAGGGGGGAAAAGAAAGGGACATTGTCCCAAACCCAGAGGAACCCTATGGCTCTCTTTTCTTTGGTCTGAACCTTTGCTAAGGTTTATAATGTTGTATGCGGAGCATAAGTGCCCTTTCTTACTATGGTGAATTTGGTGTACAAACACTATGTGCACTGAGTCAAGGCTTGGCTGAACCCTCTCTGTTTCGTGCCTCATTGTATTCATAATTCATCCCTATTTTTTTTTTTGTTCTGGTTCAGCTGCATGAAGAAAGGGCCCATATTAAATGTATCTTTATATCCTTTGCTGTGGAGAACTCCTCTGTATTGTGTGGTATACCTGAACTCCACCTACTAGGTTCCAGTAGCATCTCTAAATTGTGACAATTATTTTTTTTTTGACTTCAGACATTGACAAATGTCCACTGGGAAGTGGAGGGGAGGCAAATGACCCCCAGTAGAAAACTGCTGTCTTAGACACATCACAGGACTCTATCCACCAGAGACACTCATTAAACATTTTCCCTTGATGGTGATAGCAATTATATCTTGGCACACAGCTCCTCTCTACCTTCTCTGGCACTGAAGGAAATGGATTCTTTATTTAAAAAAACCTTGTAAAATAACATTGGAATTTCTCATTAGCCTTTGGCCAGGCCTCCAGACTCCAGACTCCCTCTTCAGAACTGAAGACAAATATGTGAAAAGTCAGAATGAGGTGTGAGAGGGAGCTATTCATTCAGCTAGGCAACAAATGGCAAAATTACACAACAATTGAATTAATAGAGCCTGGTGCAGCCAAAGCCTGGTTTGATAAGATAGGAGAGGTCATTACCAAAGAAAAATTGCTACCACACATTCCAATGACGTTGCATCTTAAGTAAAAAGTCATCTGTAGTACAACAGATGTCCTTTTAAAATTTTATCAACCAGAAAAATAGAGGGGGGAGAATGCTAACCAGACCATTGAAATGTAATCTAGAGTCTCCAAATTAATACAGTGGCAGCATAATCAGATTGAGATGGCATGAAATCAAATGATATGTAGCTGTCCTTGGGTGCTTCCTAGCTTCTGAAGCCCTAAAGCCTGGCTATGAATCTGGGGCATGCTTGCAGCATGGTGGACACAGTGATCTTCCTGGCAGCTCCCAGCTCAGCCTCAGAGCCTTGCTGCACTTCACCCAAAAGCACCAGCTGAACTCCTAAAGCACCAGCAAATCCCCAACTGTCTCAGTCATGCCAAAGGCATCAGAGACCACATGTCTGTGCCAAAGCAGTTACCTTGGGGCTTTTGATGGTTGACACTGAATCATGAAACTCAAATTGAAACTTTTTTTCAAGTAGAGATATAGAAAACTGAAATAGAGGTAAAAGAAAATCTTTCTTTCTAGAAAAGAAAGCCTGATCCACTGGCTGCCTATACCCTTCTTCTGAACTCCAGCAGGTCCTGAGAAACCCTCTGAGATGGATGTACAAAGGATGGCTGGTCTGCTTCCCACACCAAAAGGAGTCTTAGATTAGCCCTGTTGCTTCTGTGTCATAAATTCAGACAGAGAAATATCAGAAAAGAAAAGAAAGACATCCCCAATAAAAGACATGCAGAAAATACCCTTGTGCAAAGAAACTGTAGTGTTCTGGTTATCGGGGACGGAATAACCATTCACCCCAAAATCTAATGCCTTAAAGACAACCATGGATGATTTCTCATTCTGTGGGTTAGAGCGGGCAGTTCTGCTTCTGTTGATGCCGGTGGGAGTATTACAATGGCTGGCCAAGGGTGCTCTCTGTCCCGGAGGAGCTCAGCAGAGCTGTGGGTGAAAGCCGTCAGTTTCCCTCCATGGGGCCTTTCCACAGGGCTGCTCAGTCCTTCTCACTACAGTGTCTTCTTTCCAAGAAGACATTTAGCAAGGAAGCTATAGAAGGAAGCTTTTATAGCCTGTTGGCCTCATAAGGCCTTAGTCTGGAAGAAGTAGAATTTATTTTAACTACATTCTTTTGGTGAAACAGCCACAGGAGCAGTCTAGACTCAAGGATTGGGAAAATAAGCTCTACCTCTTGCCTGGAGGAAGACCCTCCCATCCAGGGATGGATGACACCTACTGAGCCTGGATCACGTCCTCTCATCGTAATGAGCCTTAAAGGTCATCCAGTGCTCTTACTCTATGACCTTCATACCTTATCTAGCTTTCAAATCCCCAAGTGCTTCAGTTGGTTAATCCAAGATGACAGGTGTCATTATAAGAAAAGATAAAGAGACAGAGCAGAGTGGGAAAAGAAGGTCATGTGACAGCACAGGATAAGGGCAGAGGCCATCTTCGAACACAAGCAACCATAATAAATATGACATTTAACCCCATGCTCAACCACTCTGGTGTATTTTTATGTTCTGGATATGTATTTGTATCTTTTCTTCTCCAAAGTATTGTCCTACTGTAAGAGTATGGATGGAAAAGAGAGAACTTGCCTCTTGCAATCAAATATATGTCCATGTGCTGACTATATAAACACTTACATGAATTTAATGAGTGATTAGAGGTAGAAAGAATTATTCCCCATGCTCTAGTGGTCAAGAGCCATTTATCTTATCTAATCAAGTTTTTAACAAATCCCATTTCTACTGTATCTTCTGAGACTTAAAGTATGAGTAAATAATGGACCATTTTTTAAATACCTACTTCAGATGTCTAGTATAACAATTGAATGAGAGACATGAGATTACCTTTCATGTAGTAGATGCTCAAAAATATTTGATGATGATGATGATGAAAATAGCTAAACACAGTGTCTAATGTAGTAGGTGCTTAATAAATGAAGCTCTTTGTTAAAAATACACTTTTTTAAAGGAAAAATGGCAATGGAATAGAGTGCAATGCATTTGAATGGGGAGAGAGGAATGTAAGGGCTAAGAAGCTTGGGGTCAGGAGAAGGGCGATGCACACTATGCCTCAGGAGGCATTTGACAGAGCTATCTTTAATACCAAATTATCAGAGACAGTTTTAGGATTTTCGCTGGTACAGACATGGTTTCCCCCTGAGCCTGGAAAAAATACTTAGAAGGTTAAAGGTCAGTTCATTAATCTCATCACTTGTCTGTTTGTTTGGACATATGGATCCTCCATTGTAAAGGCAATTTGAGGATGGGTGAAAGAAATTGAGACCAGGAAAAAATATGTGCTTTAACCTACTTTAATATTATCACACTGTGGGTGGAGAGTTATGCAAGAGAAAAAAAAGTATGTTTTAAATTTAATTCTCTGTTTAAAACAAAAAACTGTGATCACAATTGGAAGCTTATGACTCTGTTCTCTTCCTTCCAGTATTTGTTTATGCAACTTGCCTTCCAGCTGGCATTTGATTAACTTTCTTTTCTGAGTAAATTTGTGTTTTATTCAATTAGGCAAAATCTGTCTAACAAGAGCAGTATAAGGTCTTACCTGGTTTCTTTGTCTCAGTACTACCCTCTTGCTTTACAGTAACTCAGTATATCTTTAACCTTCTGTGAGATCCTCCAGGAGTCTCATTCTAAAAGACGTTGACACAAAAGCAGAGAAAAGATTTACACCTTCCAATGAAGTAAAATAAGGGAAATTTTAACTAAAGTTATCCTTATGAATGCAGTACCATTTTTTATCAATTGACAAGATAGCTCTTTATTTGGATTCAAATAACCTGAAACAATTACTGATCCCAGAGTCTTTCTGGAGAAGTAGCCTTGAGAAGGAAAGGAGTTACTTGCTAAAGGTCACTTCTATAGACAATAAGAGTACAAAGAAGGCAGACTCTGAATGCTTATTTTTTTTACCTTTTTGGAGGTTGTGGCAGGCAGATTTCAAGATCCTTGCCTTCTGTATTCACACTTTTGTATTATATCCCTTTGTTTGCATGTGGGTAGGAACTATGACATACTTCTTATCAACAGAATATAGCAAAGGTGAAGGGATGTCACTGCTGTGATTGCACTATGTTATATAACATTCCATATTGTAAAAATATTTACTCTAGAGTCTATTCTTGCTGGCTTGATAAAGGAAGTGGCCATATTGAGAAGCATAGCATGAAACTGTGGATGGGCCTTGAGAACCACTCGTGGCCTCTATGAACTCCAGGTAGCATTAAGAGCTGAGCACAGTCTCTAGCCAAAGAAGAAGCTGGTCCTCAGTTCCCAACCACAAGAAAATCAATTCTACCAACAACCTGCGGGAGCTCAGAAACAGATCCTTCCCCAGTTGGGCTTACAGATGAGAATGCAGCCTGCCTGATATCTTAATTACATCTTTCTACACTAAGCAGAGGAAGAAACTAAGCTGTGCCTGACTCCTTTCCACAGCAACTATGAGATGATAAATATGTTTTCTTATGTATCTTCTGAGACTTAAAGCATGAGTAAATAATGGACCATTTTTTTAAATACCTACTTCAGATAACTAGTACAACAATTGAATGAGAGAACATGAGATTACCTTTCATGTAGTAGATGAAAGAGAGAACATGAAATTACCTTTCACGTAATAGGTTATGTCACTAATTTTGTAGTGACATAGCAGTATAAAACCAATACAAGGTCCTCTGCTGGATAACAATACATTTTTAAGGTCCTACTTCTATCTGCCATGAAGACATTTCTGATTGCATAGAGGAAAATCAAGGGTTTCTGCTGGTACTATTTTATTCAACCTTAAAATTTCCAAATAGCTCCCCATATTTTCTACTTCAATATAACCATAAATTTAACCCAAAATGTATAAGTAAAACCTCCTATATCTTCCATGTATTCACGATTGTATTTGGCTGTTGCTTTATATGTCACTTCACCTTAGCTTTTCAGCCACTAAAACATAGTCATTGCAGTCAAATGAGTTGATATTTTAGTAGCATGTTAATATTTCTACAACCTCACTCCTACTAAATCAAAATCATTTAGAAACATATTTTAGGAATTTAGATAAGGTAATTATTCTAGGAGCTCTTTATTTTAATTTCCTCATTTTATAAGTAAAAGGATTGACACAGAAAATATTAATTTTTAAGATTTGACAAAGTTTGTGGCAAAGTGAGACAAGGAAGCAAGTTGTAATACTCCTTTCCCCATCAAGAAGATTGTCTTGGTTATCCCTGAAGAACTAGTCTGATCACGGGTCCCTAAAAGCAGAGAACCTTTCTTAGCTAGCTGGGAGAGATGAGGTAGAAGCAAAAGTAAGAAAGATGTGAGGCATGAGAACAATTTGACCTTCCATTGCTGCCTTTGAAGATGGAAGAAGATGGCCTTAAACCAAAGAATGTTAGTGGATTCTTAAAGCCAGCAATGGTCCTCAGCTGACAGCCAGCCAAACAATAGGAATCTCAGTCCTACAAATTCTAGGAAGTGGTTTCTCCCAACATCCCAAATGAACCCTTCCTGACCCACATTGGAGACAGTGGAGAATCTCTTTAATAAAACTTGAATATTGGGGTAAATGGACTCAAAGACTGAGTCTCAGATATTTCTGGTTCAGATGTAAGTATTACAGAGACTTAAATGATATTGTGGTTTTTAGCATAGATTTGGGGGTGGGCAGAATAGTGCTTCACAAAAGTCTTAATGCCCTAATCCCTGAAAACTGTGAGTAAATTTAATGTCATTGAAGTTCAAAGGCAAAGGAGAATTAAGGTTAGAGATAGGTTTAGGTTGCTAACTTGCTGACCTTAATACAGAGACTTAATACAGGTTCCTGGATTATCCAGGTGGGTCCAGTGTAATCAGAAGAGTCTTTAAAAGTAGTAGTGGGAGAGAGGATTCAGTATTAGAGGAAAGTGACATGAGAAAAACTTGACCAGACAGTGCTAGCTTTGAAGAAGGAGGAACATATACAACTCCAGAAGCTAGAAAAGAGCAGGAAAGTTGGTTCTCCTCCTAGAACCTCCAGACAGAATGCAGTCCTGCTGGCTCCTTGATTCTAGCCCAGTGATACCCATGTTGGATATCTGACCCCCAGAACGGTAAGATAATAGAATTGTGTTGTTTTAGCTGCTAAATTTGTGTTTGTTTATGGTGTGTGTGTGTGTGTGTGTGTGTGTGTGTGTGTGTGTGTGTGTGTGTGTGTGTTAATGGCAGCAATAGCTAGCTAATACAGAAGGCCTCACTAATATGTGTGGTGATTGTGGGCTAGTTGTTTGGGGACTTAGTTCCACTGGACTCTCAGCTCTGCAGGCTAGCATGGACTTCTTCACACAACAGTTTTAAGACTCCTAATTTGAGAAAGAGAAGATAGTTCCAATGCATACTCTTGAGTCTCTCCTTGAGGCATGTTAATTATTAATTACTGTCCTGTCACCTAAATTAGGCATAAGCAGGCCTGGATGAGAGGGAGGAGTGAGTTGCGGGGAGGGGGGGGGGGGAGAGAGAAATAGGCTCCACCTCTTGATGAGTGAAGCTTCAGTGCCAATGGGCAGGACAGGGGAGAAACATTTGTGGCCACTTGACAGCTCACCACATGCTCTAAGAGGCAGCCCAGTATGTGAACAAAAAATAAGTAAATAAATAAAAAAGGTGGTGGAAAGGCACATCCAGTGCCTGTGTATGTGATAGGACTGGGACTTGAGTCTGCTTTACACCAGCAGCTATTGCACTGCCCAGACCTCTCCTTCTGTGATCAAAGCAAGAAATAGCCTTTGCCTACTGACTTCCCCCTCAGAAAACTGAATTGCTAACTTCCCTAGGACTTGACTGCCCAGAAGATCCCTGATCATGTAACAAGGAAGGGGTGTGTCTTGATGTAGATTTACTGCAATCTGGATGGAGGGCTCAGGACTCCACTTTCCGGTGATGGACATATGTGGCTGGCCATAGGGTTGCTTCTTGAATTGAGGGGACACCTATATATTCTAATTTTTCAGATAATTGAAGTTCAAATAATTAAAAAATAAAACACCACTTGCTTAAATTCACAAGGGTTGCAGAATAGAGCTCGGTCACAGAAAAATGAACTCACAGGAGATAGCAAAATATAGGAAAACAAGCAGAGAAGTTGGAGATGCATTCACTTAAACAAGACAATGCTGATTACCAACAACAGCCCTCCACACTTCTGCAATGACTGTGTCTCTATTCTATTCTGTTTCCCACCTTTTCCTAAGGTTCAAGAAAGAGTGGCTTTTATCCCACATTTCACTGATCAATTCCAGTTGAGCTAAGCCAGTCATAGTGTCCTTCTTCCCTTTTCTGTAATTAGTTCAGCCATGGGCATGATCAAGGCCAGCATTATGAGCCTGCAACATGTATGGTTGCCCAGAACCCTGAGCTTAGAAGTACCCCATGCTTGGCTTCATGCTCTGCTATCATCTTGAGATTCTTAATAATCGTTGAACAAGAAACCTCACCCTTTCATTTTTCAATGGGCCCCACAAATTATATTATTGGTCCTGAGCAGATAATAAATTCTGGGTACCATGACATGGGAGAAAGCTTGTTGAAGAACTTCTAAATAGTATTTGTGTTGTTGATCAGAAACATGTAATCATAGAAAGATGTGTATATATGTGATGCCTGGAGCCACTGCAGCCATTTGCACCCCTGAGGGAAGCTAAGCTTGATGGGGAAGAAAACTGAAAGAACCTGGATCTTGGTAAGGCTACTGGGTGATTGTGTGAATGATCCTGGGGATTCTTGTCATATGAGGTGATAAAGCTTCTTTTTTGTTTTTACCATTTGAGATGGGCCTTTCCTTTACTTAAAAATTTCACAGAATATATCCAATTGACAAAAGCAAACTAGATGACTTTAAGAAAGTTATTTGATTTCTGTGAGCTCATTTCCTTGTTTTTAAAATAAGGGCTTTGCCCTCCATACCCCCTCCCCACAACATAGATGTTGTAAAAAATGGATCACATTTGGCACATAATGTAGGGTGATCCAATGGTGGCAGAAATTGGGATTGCTATTTTATTGTTGTTGTTATTACTAGCCCAATGTTGCTATTCAATCTCCCCCAGTTCTCACCCCATTTCAAAGTATATTAATTCATCACTCAATAGATTATTCAGTGGCAAACACATCAGCTAAGTCATACAGCTAGAGTCCCTGTGAATCATCTGAATGCCATATTGTAGAGTCTGTTGAATTCATTTTTGTACTCCTTCTATATGAAAGCAGGTCACTTATCCTTATCTGAACCTGCAACTATGAAAAGTATGGACCTAAGTCTTGATATAGCAATATGGATGGTCCTCAAAATTGAAATGTAAGAGAAAAAGGCAAGTTGTAAACTGACCCGTATTGTATGCTGCATATGGCCCTTATATCAATGTAAAATAATGATAATAACAATAATAATAAATTCTGCTTCTTGGAAGGTAAAATGAATGTACTTTTCCTATTCTTCCCACTATATACAACTAAAATAAAGAGACCTTGAAAGGAGAAGAAAAGAGGAAGTCCACTAGAAACCTCAGAACTGGGAATGACATAGTGGCAAGTATTTGAAATTTCTTTTCACCTCCCATAGTCTAGACTTGGAACTGAAGAAACCAGAAACAGTAACAGACTTGGACAAACAACCCCAAAAGCCTACTCTCTCCAGCCAAGCTCAGGAGAGGGTCAACTTAGGAAGACAGAAAGCTTTTAGACAATAATCTCTCTACACTAGTAAACTCCATGGTAAAAACGGGGCTCCCTTTGCCCTCTGAGGTTCATGGATAGAGGATAAGTGGGAACCAGACTCCCACCTGAGAGGCCCTGCTGAAGTGCCCCAACACCCTCCACAGCACCTGCCCCAGGGCAGTGACACAGGACATTTAGAGCTGGGACTTTTTTTCCCATGGTTGGATATAAGTCCCTCAGCTCTCGCCATGTCTGTGAGGATCATGCCAGGAGCTAGAAATCTTACCCCACCCAGCAATGAAGAAGAATCCCCCAGGGGTTAATAGAGGTCAAGTGGGGAACCTGGGCTTTCACCTCCAACTGGCAGGAACAAGGGAATGACTCCATTCCCTGCTGTAGTAATGTCAAAAATGCCCAGTTAAAACAGACAGTTTCAATAAGATCCATACTCTCATCCTATAATACAAAAATGCCAGTTTCATTTGAAAATCATTCATTATACCAAGAACCAGAAATACTGCAAACAGTAAAAAAAGACAATATTGAGATAAAAGAAATGTTAAATAATCAAAGATTTTAAAGCAGCTCCACTAAAAATGCTTCAAAGGGCAATTACAAACATGCCTAAAACAAGGAGAAAGAAATAGAACCATATGGAAATTTTAAAACTAAAAGATAGAATCAATATAAAAAGTCAATAAAGAAAATACAGCAATAAACCTTAGCAGAGGAGCTCAACAACAGAAGAGAAGAAACACAGGAAAAATGGGCAAACTGGAGTATAAAGCAATAGAAATTATCCAATCTGAACAGTAAAGAGATAACAGGATGGAAAAGATTAACAGTGCCTCAGGTACTTGCAGAATTATAACAAAAATTTTCACATTCATTACATTGGTATTCCAGGCAGGCAGTAGAAAAAATACTTGGAAAAAATAATGGCTAAAAAATATCCCAAATTTTACAAAAGATATAAAGATACAACTTAAGAAGATAGGTGAACTTTTCCTAAAAATGTGCAGGTGACTTTTCCAGAAAGGGAAATTCTAGAGAATACTAATGGAGCTTACAATTATCTATAAATATAAAAAGCTAAATGACCAACTGTCTGACCATCTGACTAACCAACTGGCCAGTACATATGATGTGCACCAGCATTTTAAAAATAAACATTGATGCCAAGACCGTTTGGCTCAGTGGATAGAGCATCGGCTTGGATACTGAAAGGTCCCAGGTTCGATTCCGGTAGGGGGCATGTACCTTGCTTGCTGGCACATCTCCACTGTGGGGCATGCAGGAGGCATCTGATCGATGTCTCTCTCTCTCTCATCGATGTTTCTGACTTTCTATCTCTCTCCCTTCCTCTCTGTAAAAAATCAATAAAATATATTTAAAAAAATAAAAAATAAATAAACATTGACTTGCGCATGGGTGATAATTACAAAACTCTTGATGGTGCCAATCGCAGGAGTGTGTTTTGATGTGTTATTGTCAATTGTGAATTTGGTTGACACTTTCTATTATGGAGAAAGAGCAAAGAGTGATGTTAAAATATTTCTTCTAATTAATTTCCTTTCAATGTGCATGAATCTGTGCACCAGGCCACTAGTGTTTAATAAGCAATTGTAGTTGAGCTACATCAGGTACCAAGCCAAGCATTGGTTGGAAAAGTACCCTTAATCTCCATCAATCACCCCAAAGACAGTAACATAAGCATGCCATCATGTTATGAGTAATGTCTGCATATAAACTGAGCTGTATGACAAGTCCTCTGACTCTTTAATCTTCAATGTAAGATTTGCGGATCAAAACCTCAGCATCACCTGAGAGCTTCTTAGGGACACATCACAAACCTGAGGTGTCTGTATCTACAAGATACTAAGATCCACAGTCATACCTGAGAAGCTTATACATCTCTTGCTGCTTATGCCTTTTCTCCAACCAAATGGGCACCTGGGTATTCCTCTTGCATAACAATCCTAGAACTTTCACTGAACCACAGTCTAGCAGACCAGAAGAGAATCATAATTCATAATTATAAACAAGAAAGGTACAAGACTCAGAGAGCAGAGCTTTAGCCTCTCCTGAACCTTGGTATCTGCAGGTCTCCTAGCCTGCTGGCAGTTAGTGTTGGCAGGGTTGCTATTCTTTAGGTTTATTTGTTTTCCTTTTGAATTTAGTGCTGAAGATGAGCTAGAAAGTCAGAGGCTGCTTCCTATGTGAATACCCTCTGATCCCATTACCTGTGAATTGGGTTACCCATTACTACACAGGCAAAGTCTGTGCACAGAGGAGCTAATTTTAAGATTCTAAACCAGGCCTGGTGTGTAATTATAGCAGGAATATCTTTTTAATCTAACTGTAATAGTATTTAGGAATTTGGATGACTTGGGCTTTGCGCCTGTAGCTTATAATATCACCAGTAACCTTTCACAGAATTATAACCTTGTAAGTCAGTTACCTGTTGATGCTCAAATACATACATATATAATTTAACAGTGCCCATTACACACAGACTTCCATTATAGCACTATTTCCACTCAGTCATAATTTTATGAAAAATTCCCCTATTGGCTAAAATTTTCCAGACTTAATCACACTCTTGAGGTGAACTTTTTCAATTAAACTCCACTTAAGCCAATTTCTAGCTCTTTGAATGAAGGAAAAAAGTATATATATGCCAGGCTCTTAAAAATAACTGTCAAGCTGGTTCCCTTTTTAATGTTTATTTAACACTCTAGTATTCACACTTCACAAGAAAACTGACCAGCCGCACCTTAATTTCTGGAGAACAGAGTCCAAGGTGCTGCTTTGCTTATAGATCTCCAGTTCTTTCTCAATTATCTCCTCTGCCACGGAGAATTCCAGAGAGTCTGTAAAACAGGTATTTTATCTTAAGCTTGTGGGGCTGTTTGGCATCTATAAAGGTGAGTGGAGTGAATACACATTAACTCTCCTCCTTACAATCTGGCCAAGTTTTCCATTTAGGGACTAATGAGAAGAGAGTCATTTGGATTATTGATCCAGTGTGAGTCATGGAGAACAGGGGAAGAATTGGTAATTTCATCTATTTTAAATCACCTCCATTTACTGTTTCTAAACTTTGTTTTAGAATTCATAGCCTCTGGTGATTGTGTTATTTTTGCTGAGAAAACAACCTCTGATTCATTCTCAGAGCTGCTGGAAGGCAGTGCCTCTGGCTCTTGCTCATGTCCCCAATCCTTTGGTTTTCTTTTTCCAGCAAATGCCTTTGTTCACTCACTACATCTTCATTTGGTTGATTGGGAGCAGGGCATCTGCCAGGACACACACAGCCACTCGGTGATGTGGCCAGCAAGGGCAAGACAACAGTGGATGCTCTGTTGAAGTCCTCATGTCCAGGCCTCACTGCCAATGGACAACTCATGTAGAACTCTTCTTAATCCCAAACTCTCCCAACAAAGTTATATGGGAATAATTCTTAAAAAAAAAAAAAAGTAATGGATTTTAATTGCCACTTCTCCACTCTTAAGCTTTTACGTGCTGCTTAAGGGGGAGCCAAATCTAAGTACCTCCAACTGGGTGAGAATAGTTTTGTGCAGGTTATGATGGCTTGGCCCAACAATTTCTTTTATTCAGGAGATCTCAGCCTCACCTCTCTCCTTTTCAGGGAAGTTATCCTGCATTCTTTGGGTAGGTCTCTATGCTCTCTGCACGATAGTTCCGGAATATTTAATGCTGCCTTCTGCCACAGGAGCTTTGTACATGCCATTTCCTTTGCCTAGAATACTTCAGCCACCCCTCTTCTCCTAGTAAACTTTTATTCATCATTTAGATTTTAGTTGTCACTTCTTTAGGAAATCCCTCACTAACTTTCCCAGTTGGATTAACTTCCCACCAGTGTCGGTCTCACAAACCTTGAGATAGGTGCATGCTTATTCCTGGTGCCACATGAAGCCAGTGGGAGTTTCCCAGCAGACCTTACACAGGTCCTGAGTTATATTTTTAAAAAGTCCTGCTATCCAAGTCCATGAAATGTATAACCTCAAGAGAGAATCATAATGTAAGATATGGACTTTGGGGTGACGATAATGTGTTCATGCAAGTTTATAGATTATAACAAGTGCACCACTCTGATGTGGGATGCTGGTAATGGGGGTGCTTTGAGGAGATGACCCAGGGTTACATGGGAACTCAGTATCTTCCAATCAATTTTTCTGTGAGCCTAACACTGCTCTAAAGACAAAACAAAACAAAAAAATTAACCACTGACTTAAACAAACAACAAAAAGATCCCTCTGACTGCTGTGTGGATGGGTTTTAGGGGGTCAGGAGCAAAGACACTGAGAACAGAAAGAGAGGGGAGATGTTCAATGAGAGGTGGGTGGATGGCATGTACTGGAATAGATGGAGGAGAAGAATGGGCATGGTGGAGATGAATTTTAGAGATAGAAGCAGCAAGGTGATCCTTAGGGAAGTAAAGATATTAGGAAAGAGAGAGGAATCAAGGATGAATTCTATTCTTTTGTATTCAAAACTAGAAATAGTGATGCCTTTTCCTAAGATGGAGGAAAAGAGGAGAGAAGACCCTGAAGCTTATGGCATTTGCTTTTGTTTTAATAATGAGGGGGACACACCAGGGATTCCAGAATTCTGTGTGTTCAATAACATATACTCCCCGCCGAAGAGTTTTAAAACAGAAAAAATGAATTTATCATGTATAGTGGCATCTAGAGCTCCTCAGGTAAGAGGAAATAAATGAAGTCACCTTTGGCAATGCCATCTGCTCTTTAAGAATTGGGGTCACTCACTTCTGGTGACGGCCTTCTGTGCTGGGATAACATGTTCCTTAAGACAGAGAGATAAACAGTAGTGTCAAGTAACAGGCTTTTGTTCCCCAGAAATCCCACTTAACTCTATCTCTTTGTATTTCTTTGTTTGTTTTGTTCTGTTCTTGTAGTTTGGAGAATTTAGCATTCATTATCAAAGCCACACTCTGTTTAGGAAAAATTTTAGAGTTTGTCTTTAAAAAGTAGTCTGCAAAGTTTTAGGGATCTTATTTTATTACAATAGATGATAAAGCCCAAATAACTCAATATCACTTTTAAGTAAGCTTTTTCTTTTAACACAAACACAATGAAAAAAAAACCCAGACTAGGAGTCTTAGAAAATATGTCAGTCCCACCCAACCACTGAGAGTCACCTGCCTTCTCTGATGTTCCAGAGAAAAAAAAAGAAAAGTTGGACCCCATGTCCTTTCCATATTTCACGACCCATCAAATATTGGCCAGAGGGAGATAAACTTTTTCACACTAATCAAGGCGATGAGCACTATTCATTTGCATTTCATGGTTTGGATTTCCCAGATGCTCTGCAAAGCTCAGCCCATTGCTTTGATAGTTTGTCAGCTTAAGAACTCTTTCTGTAAACTTCTCTAAATTGGCAATGAATTTGGAGGAAAGAAACATTTTTCATGTTTCAAAATCAGCTCTCAGCATAAACTTTGTCTGGGGGCCACATGTCTTGGCGAAGAGTCATGTTCAACCAAGAGCCCTCAAGTCACACGTCTTCTCAGCTTTGATTCACTTTGAGAGAGATTGCAATATGTGTAATGCAATGGTAATCAGCCTTGTGAAATTACTTTATAACAAATATGTGGCTTTGATTTGAAACAAATCTAAAAACCATAGCTACAAAGCTGACTTATCAATAACACAGGAATAGGCTGGATGAGCAGGTGCCAGAATAGTAGCTGGGTACAGAGGGCCTAATATCTCTTGCCTATACTCCCAGTAACAAGGTGTCTTTCCTTGGCAATTCATTCCATGGGACTCAGTCTCCTCTGTAAACTGCTGGGGTTGGACCATAATCTCTCAGGTCCCTTAGCTTGGAAAGTCCATGAGTAGTTGTGGGGCCTCAATGATGCCTGTGGGCACAGGACAAGAGAACAGGCTCATTTGGCCCTGTCACTGAACTTGAAACATCTCATTCATGCCCTAATGAAGAAATCTCAGCCAAGAAGGAGTGAAGGAGCAGGGGTTGAAGTTCACAGAGGTACTAATGAGGGCTTTCACCTTTCCCTAACGGTCTCCACTCGCGTCTTTGAGCCAGAGCCAAGGCAGGTGGCAGCTAGAGGGGAGAGGTGATTAGCAGACTGTGATCTAGGTGACACCTGCAGGGTGAGGTGTTTACTTTGTCTTCTCCCTATGAGGAGAATGAACAGATGGAGCCCTAGCCTGCCACAAACACTTATTAAGTTAACCTTGAATTTGTGTAGAGAGGCAAAAGTCTAAGTTATTGTGACTGAAAATATGATGCATTCCTAATTCTCTTCACTTAATAAAAAAGGTAATTTCCATACCATGTCCCCGGGTTGAAAATCTCCATAGTCTTATCAAATACAGCTAGAGCAGAAGAATGGACTCACATAGAGAACTTTTACTTAGGGGGCCTTTTAAAATGGAAGTTAATGACTAGAATTTGCTCAATGAAACATTTTTCAGCATGAAGTTTATAATTATTTGATCATATTATTTTAATTATCCTTAAGAGTGTCAGCAACTAGCAGTGTTCAGAAGTGTTTTAGGTAAGAGATGATAGCTCTACTAGGAACGTTATGTCCTAAACCAGGGCATGGACTGGCTATTCCTTGAATCCTACTATTTTTCCATTCATTTATTCAACAAATATCCAGTGAATAGAAATTATATGCCATGTACTCTGCTATATACTAGGGATGAAGTAACAAATAGGACAAACAAATATCAGCTGTCTCCTGCCTTTTCTATAAATTTGAATTTATTTTCTACTTTTTAAGTCCCCCTACAATGTAGCTCCAACCCATAAACCGACCCAAGAGAGGGAAACCAAGATGGCGCTTTAGGTGAACACCTAAACTGCTGCATTGCACAACAATTTCAAAACTACAGATAAAAGATAAAACAGACATCATCCAGAACCACAGAAAAGCTGGCTGAGTGGAAATTCTACAACTAAAAGGGAAGAGAGGGATTCACAGAGACTCAGAAGAGCTGCAAAAAGCTGAGGTACAGAGACACACCTGTGGAGAGGACGGGCAGCGGAGTGCCTGCTGGCTTCCTCTAGCAGGAGGGAGACAGAAACTCCTGACTGCACTGAACCCCAGTTCTGGGCGAGACTCATACAGGGGGGCAGGGTCTGGACTGTCAAAAAAAAAAGGGAGGTGTGCAAGGAAACTTAGGAGAGCCACGAAAGGCAGAGGTCTGGAGGTGCACAAGCTTGAGTGCACACAGAGAGGGCTGCAGCAATTATCAAAGGATATGGAGACACAGGGAACATGTAGGGCAGAGCTGATGGGAAGCCAAGTCTGGCTGCTCAGCCCTGAGACTCCACCTCACCCAAGCAGAGCACAGAGGCTTTTGCAATCTTGCAAGTCTTGTATCATAAGGCTGACTCCAGCAAAGAAGTCCTCCTGGCTTAGACACAGCTCACAACCAATTGGCTTAGAGGTCAATTCCCCCAGTGATACCAACAACAATCAAGACTTAATCACAACAAGGCTATACACACAGTTCACAAAGGGGTGCACCAAGAGAGTCCACCTCAGGTATAGGGGAAGCAGAGCTACTGGGCCATATAGGACACCTAGAACACAAAGCTACTCTACCAATTCAGGGAAGCAATGAAAAAAAAAACAGATCACAAACGAAAGAAATGGAGCAAAACAAATGACTGAATATAGAGTTCAAAACCATGGTTATAAGGTTTTTCAAGAATTTCCTATAAAAGATAGATAAATTTAGCGAGACCCAAGAGGAGATGAAAAAGGACCAACTAGAAATTAAACATACACTGACTAAAATAAAAAATATTATACAGAGACCTAACAGCAAACTAGAGGACCACAAGAATCAAGTCCCAGATTTGAAATACAAAGAAGCAGAAAACACTCAACTGGAAAAGCAAAAAGAAAAAAAGAATCCAAAAATTGGAAGAAAGTATAAGGAGCCTCTGGGACAACTTCAAGTGTACGAACATCAGAATTATGGGGAGTTCCAGAAGAAAAGAGAGAGCAAGATACTGAAAACCTATTTGAAGAAATAATGACCAAAAACTTCCCCCACCTGGTGAAAACAATAGGCTTAAAGTCCAGGAAGTGCACAGAACCCCAAACCAAAGAAATCCAAAGAGGATCACACCAAGACACATCATCATTTAAATGCCAAGAGCAAAATCAAAGAGAGAATATTAAAAGAAGCAAGAGAAAAACAGTTCATCACCTACAAGGGAGCACCCATATGATTGTCAGCTGATTTCTCAACAGAAACTATGCAGGTCAGATGGGTGTGGCAAGAAATATTGAAAGTGATGAATAGCAAGACCCTGCAACCAAGTTTACTCCACCCAGCAAAGCTATCATTCAGAATTGAAGGTCAGATAAAGAACTTCCCAGATAAGAAAAAGCTAAATGAGTTCATCAACTCCAAACCAGTCTTATATGAAATGCTGAAAGGTACCCTTTAAGAAGAGGAAGAAGAAAAAGGTAAAGATAAAAATTATGAACAACAAATACATATTTATCAACAAGTGAATCTAGAAATCAAGTGAATTGAAAATCTGATGAACAGAATAAACTGGTGAATATAATAGAATTAGGGGCATAGAGAGGGAGTGGACTGAGAATGCTCAGGAGGAAAGGAGTGATGGGGCTGGGGGAGAGACTAGAAAAAAAAATCATACACCTATGGATTTGAACAATGTGGGGAGGGAGTAAGGGCAGAGAGTGGGGTGGGAGCTGGTGGAAAGAGCTATGGGGGGAAAAAGAGGAACAATTTTAATAATCTGAACAATAAAGGTTTATTAAATAGAAAGAAAACCCACCCAAATTCTATTTTTTCACCAATGCAAGTGGTATATCCAGCTCTCATGTTCTCTCTCTCTCTCTCTCTCTCTCTCTCTCTCTCTCACACACACACACACACACACACACACACACACACTCGGTCCCAGCACACACGTGTACACAAGCACAATGCTCATTTCCCCATCTCTTTACCTTACCATGTCTGCCTGCTCTAGCTCTGCCCTCTCCCATTCACATCTCTGAATACTGCCCAGCTTTCAAGGCTCAGCACAAAAGTCCTTCTCTGGAAGGGCTTTGCCAACACAAGGATCCAATCTGATGGTTCTTTCTTCACCAGCCTGTGCCCCTAGCAATACATCTACTTGATCATTGTCAGCACCCATTTTCTTCCTTCTCTTTCCATGTGTGTTGATCATCGCATGTAAATTCTGGAATTGCTGGAAGGGTAAACTCTATATGTTCAGTAGCCCCACAGAATTTGAACAGTATTAGCCTCAAAGTAAGTTTTCAAGGCCTTGATTGTCTGAACTGACATTTTGCAGTGAAGGTAAGCTTCTCTAGAGTGATCGAACTGCAACCATATGGGGGATGTTTAAAACAACAGGCTTTAATCTACTACAGCTGTTTAAACTTTAAATCTCTCAAGACTTTTCTATTAACTTTTAAAGTTGCAAAGGATAGCATACTTTAAGAGGATACATATCTAAAATATCTAAATAGAGTCCTAACTGGTTTGGCTCAGTGGACAGAGCATCAGCCTGTCCCAGGTTCGATTCTGGTCAAGGGCATGTATTATGGTTGTAGGCACATTCCCAGTAGGGGGTGTGCAGAAGGCAGCTGATCAATGTTTCTCTCTCATCTATATTTTTAACTCTTATCCCTCTCCCTTTCTCTGTAAAAAAAAAATCAATAAAATATATTTTAAAATATCTAAGTAGAAAGTATTACCTTTCTAATATCAATTATTGCACTTAAAATTAAAGTACTTTTAAAAACTGTTCTTTCTCTGTTGCTCTGCAATGTCACTCAATCATGCATTGAATTACCAAGTATTGTGTCTATTTCTAAATTTTCTTTTTATTTCTCTGGTTGATTTGTCTGCCTGCGTCTACACTGTGTGGTCCTAATTATTTTACCTTTATAAAAAATCTTAATAGCTAGTGGAATGCATCTCCCTATACTTGTTTTTTCTTAAGCATGTCTTGAATATTTTTGGTCCTATCTGCTTCCAGATAACTTTGTTAAGTTTCACAAAGAAATCTGTTGGTCTTTTGATTGAGAATATACTAAATGTATAAATCAATTTAGAAATCATTGCTATGTTTATAACATTGATTCTTATCTTGCATGAGCATGATATACCCTGCTATTTAGAAATATGATAGTCATAAAGGAAAAAATAAAACATGACCCCCCATATCACACCATACAAAACATCACTCCAATGTCAACTAAAGTTCTACATTTGAAAAAATGAAACAATATAGTTTCTAGAAATAACATAGAAGAATATTGTCATGATCATAGATTTGGGGGGAAATAAAAGCTAATCATAAAAGAAATAAACTATAAATTGATTGAACTGATATTAAAAAAAAAGACAGCAAAAAAGAGTGAAAATGCAAGTAATTGAGTAGAAGAGATATTTGCAGAAATTCAACAAAAATTATACCAGAACATATAAAGAACTCTTGCAAGTCAATTAAAAATAAGACAGAAAACCTAAAAGAAAGCTGTGCAAGAAACTTGAAAGAAATTTGACAAAGGATGTTCAAATGGCCAATAAACATAAGTAAAGAGGCTCAATGCCTATTTCATCAGATAAGTGAAAATTAAATTAAAACTACAATAAGACACAGAATCACACCCACCATAAATAGTAATATTACCGAGTTTTAATAATAAAGTGAAATAACAAACTTTTGTATACAGCTGAAGGAAATATGAGTTAGAACAACCACTTTAGAATATCATTTGATATTAAGTAATAAAGTTGAATACACATGTGTTTTATGGTTCAACAATTCTACTCTTATTTATGTACCCAACATGCACCGAAGACTTGTGCATCAAAATACACGTACAGGAATGTGTCATTATTTTAATAGTAAAAAATAGACATAACACTAACCCATCAAAGTCCACCAATATTAAAATAGATAAGTAAATCTTAAAGTTTTCATTCCTTGGAAAATCATGCAACAGTGAAAATAAATTATCTGCTTCTACATGGAAAAACAGATGAATCTCACAAAAAAATGTTGAGCAAAAGAAACTAATAAAAATAAAAATATATACTGGATGATCACATATGTATAAAGTTTAAAAACAGGCCATGAGGGGCAGAGGGAGGAGGCCAGTAACTGGGAGGGGGAGTCCAAGGTCCTCTGGAGGTAACAATGCCCTGTATGACCACTTACCTAGGCTCATGAAGCCACAATATGCACCAAAGACTGTGCAGCAGTCTTTGCACTTTTCTGTATGTATAATATACTTCAATAAAAAATTTAATCAGCCAAGACCGGTTTGGCTCCGTGGATAGAGCGTCGGCCTGCGGACTGAAAGGTCCCGGGTTCGATTCTGGTCGGGGGCATATGCCTTGCTTGCGGGCACATCTCCAGTGTGGGGTGTGCAGAAGGCAGCTGACCGATGTCTCTCTCTCATCGATGTTTCTGACTTTCTATCCCTCTCCCTTCCTCTCTGTGAAAAATCAATAAAATATATTTAAAAAAATTTTAATCAGATACAATTTGCCACAACTATTTATAAAATCGATTATAAAATATGAATTCAATATATATATATATTTTTTTTAAATATATTTTACTGATTTTTTTTACAGAGAGGAAGGGAGAGGGATAGAAAGTTAGAAACATCGATGAGAGAGACATCGATCAGCTGCCTCTTGCACATCCCCTACTGGGGAGGTGCCCGCAACCAAGGTACATGCCCTTGACCAGAATCGAACCTGGGACCTTTCAGTCCACAGACCAAGGCTCTATCCAGTGAGCTAAACCGGTTTCAGCATGAATTCAATATTGATTACTTAAGTTTCAGGAAAATCTAAAGTGATATGTAAAAGAGTATAACATCTAGGGATAAGTTGGTGTCTTTTCTGCTGAATGTCATCAGCTTTCCATTTTTACTTGGTTAACCCACTCTTTCTTTGGGACCCACTGATGTGCTGGATCCAGTGACACCCTCCTGTGGGCTGAGGACACCACTTGGCTGTCTCACTCCAGCCTTTGGCTTCTGTGTCTTGACCTGGCTGGAGGGTCTGAGCCTGGAGCTCTAGGCCAGCTCTCCTGGGTCTGTAGCTTCCATATTCTCATGAACCAATTCTTTATAATAAAGCTCTCTGTACACACACACACACACACACACACACACACGCACGCACACACACACGAGGGAGCCCAATTCCTTGCGGGTCTACGTGATTCTACCTTTGGCCATGGGTTATGTTGTTGTTGGGATACTGTTGGCTCTAAATCTGGTTTAGTGCACACTTGGATTTGTGTTCCACACCCTGTAGGATAGCAACTTTGCAGAGTTGGAGAGCCAGTTTCAGCCAGATTCCCGCAGGCCAGGCCCAGGGACCCCACCTGCTGGAGGGACCCTTCTCACCTCACAGACCCTGGGGAGGAACCATGAAAGGTTGGCTCCAGGGTGTGTCTGGCCTGTCTCATCCGGTCCCATCCTGCTGGGCACCTTCTAATTAATTTCCTTTCTATGTGCAGGAATCCATGCACTGGGTTACTAGAATGTTTCATAACATGACTTATAGACCCCAAAATAGAGGAAAAAGCACTTTCAAGCAAATGAAAGCAGTTCATTGGGGCTGAACATGAACTGTTAGGAGAAGTGAGGCATGGCTGGTAAATGGGAAGACACTCGTTGCCTGTGGTTCTGAAAACCTTGCTCAGTGTGCAGTGTCGTTCAGCAATGGGAAGATGCACAGGTTTTCACGAGTAGATTGAGACTATCAGTGGGGCTGCAGGTTTCACAGCTGAGCAGTTACCACTGGGAAGAATATGTGAACCAGCATCAACAGACTAGGGCAATGCAGAAATGCTGAGCTGGACATACCACACCATAGCCACTATCAATTTCTCTACGTAGATTTAAAATTAGAAACAGTTCAGCCTACATTCTTTGGCCTAAAGCCAAAAGAAATAAAAACATTATCAAATGATGCCTCCTACACCCAAATTTAACCACATAGAAAAGTTTGAAATGCTCTTTTGGAATTAGTCTTGGTCTAAAAGATATATAAAATTACAATTATAAACTATTATGAAGTTGTTTTTTTTAATATATTTTTATTGATTTTAGAGAGGAGGGGAGAGGGATAGAGAGATAGAAACATCAATGATGACAGATAATTATTAATCAACCATTGACTGCCTCCTGCACACCCCCTACTGGGGATCAAGCCCAAAAAAAAGGCATGTGCCCTTGACCAGAATTGAACCTGGGACCCTTCAGTCTGCAGGCTGATGTTCTATCCACTGAGCCAAACTAGCTAGAGCTATAAAGTTTTTTTAAATTAAAATATTATAAAGGATAAGTTCAAAACAATACAAAGACAAAAATGTTCTTAAATATATTAGAAAACTAGAGGCCCCTTGCATGAAATTCATGCACTGGTAGGGTCCCTAGCAACTGCTGGCTGCTGGCTCCTGGCCAGTGCATCCTTTCTTTCCTCCAGTTGGCCCCACCCCCTGGTTGAACTCCTGGAAGAACTCCTGGTCGAGGGGACAATTTGCATACCACACTTTTATTATATAGGATAGGAAAGACTGATAATAAATATTCAATTCAAGAAATCTAGAAGTCATGGAAAAATCCTGACAGGATAAGGAGCTCCATCTGTGGTGCACTCTCTGCCTGGAGCTCCTCCTTCCAGGCCCACATCCCTCTTGCCTAATTTCCTCCAGGCCACTTCCGCTTAGTGCCATCAGATATATTCTGCATTAACCTCTCTGTCCTCCCACTGGGATATACTCTGCATGTCTGCATTACCCTCTCTATCTTCCTTCTGGTCTGTTTTGTTCCCTGCTACATCCCCTGCTTCTAGAATAGTGCCAGACACTGGGCACCAAGTGGCAGATATGTGACCAGCTTGCTCACATCCCATCCCCTTCCCAGCAAAACCTGGCAGCAGGCAGATTCTGTATAATAAAAACATAATATGCAAATTAACTAAACAGTTGAATGACAGGCTGGCAGGAAGTGGGACTGGAGAGCAGGTGGTGCCAGGCCAGCCAAGGCATGTGCCAGTGGGCAGACGAAAAGGACAGCAATCAAGAGGGGGAAGGAGGGAGGGGAAAGAGAAGGAGGGTCCTGTGCAGGGCTGCCTGCCTCCATCCCCTTATCTGCCCACCCAGTCACCTCCCAAGTGGGAAGTCAGACTGTGGCTGGGGAGTGGGCCTAAGCTGTCAGTCAGACATCCCCTGAGGGCTCCAGGACTGCCAGGCTGAGTGACCCACTGCCCGAGTGCATGAATTTTAGTTCACTGGGCCTCTAGTATGTAATGAATATTCAGTTAATGTACAATGTTTTACTGGTTACTTAAAAAATCAATATTTATTTTGGAGTATAAAATTCCTATGCATTAATTATTAAATCAAATGAAAATAGTTAAACTATCTCACTCCTCTGCATCATACTTTTGTGTCTGATCAAATTCTGAAAGTTGCATTTGTTAAATTACACCACCAAGATTGTATCAACTGTTCATCTTCCAAACAGTGACAAAAATATTACATATTTTTGGTACATAAAGTTGCCTGACTCTTCATTTTTCTAGTTTTGAAATTTTTATTAACACTAAATAAATATTTTATTCCTTTGGATGTAATATTAATAATAAGCTCTGGGCTTTTTTTGTTTGTTTCTTTTTTCTTACATACTATTTCTCATCCCAGTATGTTTACCTTTTCTGTTATTTTGCTTTGGGTATCTATCCTATAAAGAGCATATAATTGAAATTTGCCTTGTCACACAATCTGAGAATTCTGCCTTGTGTTCAGAAGTTTAATACATATACATTGTTATCTCCATCAATGCATTACATCTATTTTGTGACCTCTTTATACTAGGATATTGTTCTAAATCTATTGTTTTTAACCTAACCTCTCCACTCTCCTGCTTTATGAAGGCCACTGTGTCTGTTTTAAAAAGAGAGTACCGCAAAGAGACAGAGAACACAGGTTGACTCCCCTCTTCCTCTGGCTGCCCTGCTCCTGTGCCTCCCCGCAATCCCTGCACAGACGCTCCCAGAAGCTGTGGATCCCGGCAATAACAGGGATCCAGGAAGCTGGCACCCATCCCTTCATGGCTTCGTGTCCCTGCCACACACACCCCCAACAATATACACTTTAGAGGCTTATTGCAAACCACCACGAACACCAGTTGGCACAATGCTCAGTGGTGAGATGAAGCTAACTTGGCAGGCTCGCAAGACTCAAATCTGTACATCTCATCCCAGCACCGCTCTGGTGGGCTGAAGCAGGCCAGGGTGGGAGTATTTGCAGCAGACAGAAAATCTGGGCTTTATTTTTCTGGAGATCTGGTAGACCCTTTCCACTTATTGCCAACAGTCACATATCCTAAACAAGGGGACCTGTGACTTTGTGTCCTTTGTCACATCCTTTGTACTGTCTTAGAAATACTTGAAACCTTGTAACATGTTGCTGGAACACTTTCCTCATTTCTGGAACTACTGATGTGTTTCCCTGACTTTTATGTCCTTTTAGCAATTTAACTTCATTTCTGAGTGGGGCAGAGGATATACAAAGTCCATTTGCATTATCCATGCAAAACCTGGGAGGAATTAGGCAGGTCCCTGTTTGCTGCTTTAATTAGCACTGCTCAGCTAAAACAGCACTTGATCTGCACTAATGATTCTAATCTAAACTGGGAATTGATGTTGACAAAACACAAGCTGTTTAGATTTTGCAAAGGCTGATCAAATCTCTCCTGGCACCAGAGGCTTCATGAAATATCCATAACCAAAACCCCATTGATGGGGAACATTCAAGCTGATAGGCAGAGAGTGGTTCATCAAAGTTTTAGAAAACAGCAGGAAGGCGTTTTCAAGATCATGAAGTACAGCTTCTGCTATATCAATGAGGCAAACCCGGACCAAGTTACTAGGTTGTCCCTTGTGAGATATGACAAAATGGCAACCAAAGGTATAGAACCTACAGGCACTCATTGCTAAAATAGCACCTAAATTAGGGCAAGTCTGTCAAGAAACTAGGTGCATTTTAGAAACTTAAAAAGGAGTACAGTTAGAGAGCAAAGAAAAAGCAGAGATATTATGGCAATTTTGTAAATCAAGAAGACTTCGCAGTGGGAAATAGGGAGCCATTGAAGGTTTCTAAGCAGGAAAACAATGCCATAGAGGCTGTAATTAAGGAAGATTAGTCTGGCAGTATTAGGGCAAGATCTCTCCTAAGGCCCTTAAATAGAAACAAAGAACAAAGATAGAATAAGTAATGAGATAAGTAATGAGAGAGAGAGAGAGAGAGAGAGAGAGAGAGAGAGAGAGAGAATCACCAAATCTCTTCTACTTTTATCAGGCAGTTAAGGTAATGCATAGGCTAAGAAGTACCCAGAAAGTTTTGCAAAGCTTCCTCAGCTCATTAAATTAAATTATCTTTGTTCTCACTCAGTGTTCATGAATGCCAAATCGAGCCCTTAACATGGATTCTCCAGGCAGCCAGGGGCCTCTAAGACTTCTTCTCTCATCATTTCATTGTTGCGGGAAATGAGCCTGCTTAGCCAACAGCCCACATGCAGTGCGAGGCTCCCATTGTCCTTTTCTTTCTGGAACAGTTGAAATTTCATTCATTCTTATGAGAATAAAGGAATAGAAACCAAGCCTATTTAGCCTCATTCAAGAGTCATTAGACAGCTGTAAAAATTCAAGCAAGAATGCCAAGCTGACTGGGCCCTCGCAGGCTTATCACGTAAAGTTGATTGGACTTTGCTACGTGTAACTGTCAGCGCTCATTCTGAGATAGATAAGACCTAAAACACAGCCAAATGGCTGATTGGCAAAATCCAGGGCTCCTGCCTGCAACATATGCCCCATTTTTCTTCATTAACTGACTCGTACTCAAGATCCAACTAAAACCTTCCCTCTTTGATCAGTCCTTCTCAGCTCCACTGTTTCACAGCAGTCACTAACTTGAACTGAAATAGGTTTTGTCTGGACCACAAAAAGGCATTAAATTTAAGTTTCCTGGTTGGTTATTTATCCTTCCATGTATTATTTTTCTCTCCAACTAGATTATAAGCTCCTTAAATATGGAAAGCATGTTCTATGTGTTAGCCATGCTCAGTGGCATAGGAGGAAGATGAGACATTAAGATCACCCTCAGAGGTCCTTTATTCCAAGCCCAAACCCTCACTCTCAAAAGTCAACCTTGATTCTTCCTTTCCTAAAATGATAGAGGTCATACACATCCAATACACACAATGTTCCCTCCTCTCTGCTCTCTGGGTTTTATTTCCATTCCCCTGTGTTTCTCGGAAGAAGGAAAGTTCTCTATTAGGGAAGCTGGTGAGTTCCTTTTAGAGTTTCCTTTAAGAGTTATCATTCTACCCCACCCTCTTCCATACCCTCCTTCTGCCTTGACTTTACTTTCCAAGTGTTAATGTTCTCATTATTCCTCCTAAAAATGCTTTCCCAACCCACTTTTAAAAAATGATATGTACTCACTGCTCCCTCAGTCCCATCATATATGAATTCCTAGACTTTTGTCAACCTCGTTTTCTCTTATAGACAATTGAAATTCTCTTAGGGCTTCCAGTATGAGCTCAGGACTGCAGTCCTGTGTTTAATGCCCTTAGACATGGACATGTACCATCTAGATCACTCACCAATGAGTGTTTACTTGAGATACCAGGTGCCGTGTGATTCACAGGCCACTTCCAGTTATCAGCTCCTTCAAAGCTGCTTGGATGTTCAGTTCCTCCCCTCCAAGATCAGACCTTCCCAGGGACCCAGATAAAATACAAAAGGCCCAATTAAATCTGACTTGCAGATTAACAACAGATTGGTGTTTTTGTTTGTTTATTTGTTTGTTTGTTTTGTGTATGTGTGTTATTGTTGTTGTTTTTAATCCTCACCCAAAGGATATTTTTCCATTGTTTTTTTTTTTTTTTTTTTGAGAGAGAGTGAAATGGAGGGGAGGGAGGAAAAGGAAAGAGAAAGAGAAACATCGATGTGAGAGAGACACATCAATTGTGGTTGCCTCTCAATGTGCCAGTTGGGATGGAGCCTGCAACTGAGGTATGTACCTGCACTTTGGTCCATGGGCTAATGTTCTAACCATTGAGAAAACTGGCCAGGGCCAGATAGCTTTTCAAAATATGGGTATGTCTCTTGTAATATTGGAGACATATTCATATAAACTTATTCATGTTTGGCTGCAATTCAAATTTAATTGGGCATCTTATATTTTTCTTGGCTATGTCTGGAGATAATAACTGAGAGAGGTGAGGACTTTCTGGCCCAGGAGACAGGTCTGTTAAAAGGCTGTCAAGATTTTGTTGGGCCAGCATCACCAGTTTGCCTTTTCCTCTTCATAACCCTGCTTTTCCTACTTCATTTGCAGAGGCTAAGCCATTGAAAGTCTCCTTCACAGCATTCTCTTGGCACCTGCAGAGAACTTATCCTGAGACATTTCTCCATCCCAAGGTCCCTTTTAATTGTCCAAAGAAATAGAAAATAAAGGCTGACATAAATTCAACCCTGAAAAGCAGGGAAAGTGGACTGAAATTGAGAAAACAACAAGCATTCCCCTGCTCCATACATGTAAAGACTGAAAAGAAAATTAATGAATTATACAGAAGAGGAAATACAAATGGCATATATATATATATATATATATATGAAGAAAAATAAAACTTAGCTTAATTAGGAATCAAAGAAAAAAATATTTGACTCCCACAACCTCTTACCTGACAAATTGGTAAATATACAGAAGAAATATGAAGAAGAAATTAATTATATATTTTAATAGTAAAAGTAATAATTGCTACAAGCTTCTCAAGAGCAAAGATTATACCATGTACATATCCTTGAATTCTATAATTTTGTGCCTAGAATTTTAATGAAAGAAAATAATCAGATACAAATACATGCACATATAAATTAAAATGTTGAAAATGTTAAAAATTAGAAGCCACTAATAAGGAGTAACTACATAAATTATAGTAGAGTAATATCTTGCAGCCATCTAAAATTATTATGTGTCTATATTAATTGACATAAAAATGTTCACGGCATATTTTTTATAAAAATAATTTCATATTACTATGTAAATAATGTCTCATTTTTGCTTACAAAAATGCAGATATATATTTGAAAAAAATAAATGCTTATCTTTGAGTAGTGGAATTATAGTGATTTTTATTTGTTTTGATGTTTGTAATTTTTAATTTTTTCTACAATCAACAATATACTTTGTATGATTTGAAAAATAATACTTTTCTATCTTATATGCACTAAGATTTTTCAGGTTTTCTTCTTTAAAATAAACACCTTTCTGCCATATTTTATACAATTAACTCTCTAGATTTTCCATTTTCTTGTCTTTGCATTATTTTGTTCATTGTCATCTGTAAAACTTCTTTCCTAGTTATTTCTCCTTTTTTCCCCTTCATATTGACATTTTCCAGTACTAACTCATCAGCTGTTTCCTTTTCTTTCTTTTTTCTGCCTAAATGATTTACATTATTGTATATATATAACAGTTAAAATATCTGAATCTCAGCAATCCTTCCTGCTGGCCTTTCAAATTCCAGTGCTTCTTCTGTCGCTGCTGTGTTCTGGGGAACAGTATCCTAAGATGAGACCACAATGGCAAGGACAACCCACCCTAGAGGAGAATCCAATCTCCGCTTGCATTTGCTAATTTCAATATATTTTACAACCAATGTATCTCCTTATCTTTTCCCAAATGAGCAATTGTTTCTGATCTTCCCTTTTTTTGTTACATTCAGCCCTGCCTGTTGCCTTAACTAATTAGTAAGTTCATTTAGTAAGTGAGGGACCTGTTGACATAGTAGTACTCAGCCTCAACTACATGTTGGAAGTATCTAGAACCTTTAAAAATACTGATGCTTGTTTCCTTTACCCCAAGGTTTTTACTTAATTGGAAATTTGGAATTCAACATCTTCCTAAGTGATTTTAGTTATATGCCAGGGTTCTTTAATACAATTATTTCATAGCAATATCATCTGAGTTCAATATTTTTCCCTTGGGTGTTAGAAGCCAAATGGGTTTACTCAGTACAGTCAATTTTTTTTCAGAATGTATGGAAAGAATATACACATCCTGTCATTTACTAGTAGATAATTACAGGAAGGTTTTTCAGTGTTTGTGTGTGCGTGTGCGCACACGCGCGCACGCGTGCGCGCGCGCACACACACACACACACACACACACACACACACCAGTTAAATAGGAATGCCAGACTTTGCTTCTGTCCTGACTTTACTTTTGCCCTTACTATTCTTCCACCTTGCCTAGCCTTCACTCTCACTTCAGTCAATCACAATTCCACAAGTCCTTTAGCTGTTAGGAGTGATAATGAACCAGCCTTGATAGCATGTTCCCTCATTCCCAGAAGTAATTTTTCACTCTCCTAATCTCCTGCCTATGTAAAAGTTAGCTGTGCATGTCATATACTTCCAATAAGATTTGAAGCTCTCTGAGGGAAAAACTAAAATTGCTTTACTTTTATATAGAGAAATAAGGAGGTTAAACATTAGGACTCCAGGGTCATCCAGCCTGAGGTTATATCCAAACCGCATTACAAACAGTACATGTGACATTTAGGGAAGAAATTGGCCTTTCTGAGCATGTTTCCTCCTCAGTTGAATGGAAAACACTGTGAGCTCTCAAGACTGTTATGAAGGTAGAATGAGGAAATGTATATAACGCACTTTGCACAGTAATTGCTCCAAGTGGTATCAATAATGATAGCGATCAATATTTAGGGGACTAAATCACATCAAGGAAACAATTTAGGGGCTTCTGGTCAAGATGGCCACATAGGTAAACGCAGAACTCAAGTCCTCCCAAAACCACAAAAAAAAATACAACTAAACTTCAGAACAGACATCATTCAGAACCACCTGAAATCTAGCTAAATGAAATTCCTACAACTAGATATTAAAGAAGCAGATCAAGACTGATAGGAGGGGCGGAGGTGTGGAACAGGCTGGTCTTACAACCACGTGTAGTGATTGAGAATCAGGAGGGATATTTTGGCTGCTGAGATCCCCACTGAGAAGCAACACAACAGGCATCCCATGCCAGCACCACAACAGGCACCCCATCCTAGGGATCCAGAGCCAGGAATAAAAGTTCTGATAATGTCAGGCAGTAAAAACTAGTGGTGCTTATGGCTAGGTGACACGGGGCTGCTGGAGTCCCAAGCAAGGCAGTTCCACATAAAGAGCCCATGCACAGACTTACTCCAATTCACTCCCTCTGAGCTCCACTTCTGGGGCAACAGCTTGAAATAAAACAGGGAGAAATGGAGAGGAACTATATTGTTTGGCATTAGGGCAAGAACTGGAGGAAAACTTTCTGACAGACAAAAGTGCTGGCAGAGGCCATTGTTCCATTGCTGAGCACTTCCCTTCCACAGAGCTAACAGGTAAGTGCCATATCTGAGTATCAAACAACCTAGCTCACACTGTTCACCCTCCATTGGTGATTCTCTGAAATCCTGCCCCATCAACTTGAGGGCTCATTCAAGCCATTTCTAGTGGCTTTTTCATACAACTGGCCTCTCTTGCCTCATGCTTTGGACTTTCCTAAAATCTCTGAAATAAGCAGTATCTGGCCTCTGCATTACATCTTGCTAAGTGGCCCCAGGCCTGGCACTAGCAGAAGCCCACCTTGGTTCACAGCTTGGCTTCTCCTGGGCACCTTCAAACCCAACACAAGTAGCAACTATCTGCAAATCACTTTCTAGCTCATGCCAGATGGCCTTGGGCAGAACACAAAGGGAAGCTGATTTTACACTTTCCAAGAAACTCCAGAGCCAGTTCACCCAGTGGGCAACTTCAGACCACATCAGATTACAAGCTACAGCCTCCAATAGTGACACACTCAAGAGGCGGATTCAGGAGAATCCAAGATGGCGGCATAGGTAAACACCTACACTGCTGCCTCGCACAACAATTTCAAAACTACAACTAAAAGACAGAACGGACATCATCCAGAACCACAGGAAGGCTGGCTGAGTGGAAGTTCTACAGCTAGAGGGAAAGAGAGGGGCTCATAGAGACCCAGAGGAGCCGCAAAAAGCTGAGGTATGGAGATGCGTGCGCTGAGAGAGCGGGTGCCAGACTACCTGCCTGGCTTTCTCTGGAGGGAGGGAAACGGAGACTCTCAAAGGCACTGAACCCCTTATCCTACAACACTAAACCCCAGATCCAGCCGAAACTCATATGGGGGGAGTTTGGACTGTGAAAAGGAAGAGGTGCACGGAAATTTAGGGGAGTCGCAAAAGATCAGAGGGCTGGTGGCAGCGCGCATGGCACTGCTCGGAGGACAGATTGCTGATTGGGCCGCTGGCTTTCTCGACTGGACAGGAGACAGACCCTCCCAACTGCGCCACTTCTGAGTCCACTGGGCCCCTGTTTCGGGCGAAACCCTGGAGACCTAGATTCGTGTGGTCCTGGGGCGCAGGGGAGCTGGAAAGGCAGCGGTCTGGAGGCACTGCGGGTGCGTGCGCACCAGAACCGCTCCAGTGATTACCCAGTCACATGAGACTCCGGGGCTGTGGAGGGCGGGGCCGTGGAGGGCGGGGCCGACTGGAAGGCAAGGCGGTCCCTTAAGCCCTGAGACTCCACCCATCCCAAGCTCAACAGAGGCTTCTGCGTTTTTGCAAGCCTGCTATCATAAGGCTGAATCCAACATAGAAGTTCTCCCAGCATAATGAAAATGCTGAGACAAGGGAAGGGATCACAAACAAAAGGAATGGAGGAAACAAAACGACAGGATATCGAGTTCAAAACCACGTTTATAAGGTTTTTCAAGAATATCATAGAAAAGTTGGATAAAATTGGCGAGACCCAAGAGGAGATGAAAAAGAACCAAGTAGAGATGGAACTAGAAATTAAACATATACTGACTGAAGTAAAAAATATTGTACAGAATCCTAACAGCAGACTAGAGAAAGGCAAGAGTCAAGTCAAAAATTTGGAATATAAAGAAGCAGAAAACACTCAACTGGAAAAGCAAGAAGAGAAAAGG
>PVJN01001590.1:111431-124995 GCA_004026805.1 Lasiurus borealis
CAAACAAAAGGAATCCAAAGAGGACCACACCAAGACACATCATAATTAAAATGCCAAGAGCGAAAGACAAAGAGAGAATATTAAAAGCAGCAAGAGAAAAACAGTTCATTACCTACAAGGGAGCACCCATATGACTGTCAGCTGATTTCTCAACAGAAACGATGCAGGCCAGACGGGAGTGGCAAGAAATATTCAACGTAATGACTAGCAAGAACCTACAACCAAGAATAATCTATCCAGCAAAGCTATCATTCAGAATTGAAGGGCAGATAAAGAGCTTCACAGATAAGAAAAAGCTAAGGGAGTTCATCAACTCAAAACCAGTATTATATGAAATGCTGAAAGGTACTCTTTAAGAAGAGGAAGAAGAAAAAGATAAAAGCCAAAAAATTATGAACAACAAATACATATCTATCAACAAGTGAATCTAAAAATTAAGTGAATTAAAAATTTGATCAACAGAATAAACTGGTGAATATACTAGAATCAGGAGCACAGAAAGGGAGTGTACTGATAATTCTCAGGGGGAAAGGGTGAGGGGTGTACAGGGAGAGACTGGACAAAAATCATACACCTATGGATGAGATCAATGGGAGAGAGCTAAGGGCAGAGGGAGGGGTGGGAGCTGGATGGAGGGGTGCTATGGAGGGGAAAAAAGAGAAGCAAATGTAATAATCTGAATAATAAAGATTTAATTTAAAAAAATAATGGTTACAGTAAAATAAACTAATTTAAATAATAAAAAAGAGGCAGATTCAGTGAGCACCAAAGCCCCACTAAAACAACTCTTACTCTATAGTGTCATCTCCTGCACAACAGCTCCTCCATTGTAGTCACAGCTGGTCATCACAGCTGATTGTCCTGAAAATCCCTACCAGTGATCCCACGAGCAATTGAGGCTCAATTACAACAGGAAAGTACACATGGCCTACACAGGGGTACATGTGGAACAAACAGCTCAGGTGACTGAAAGTCTGTGCCGCTGGGTACTATAGGACACCTACTACACAAAGCCACTCTACCAAGTCTGGGAGATTTTGGAGCTCTACTGAATATATAGAAACAAACATAGGGAAACAGCCAAAATGTGGGGACAAAAAAAGATGTCCCAAATGAATGAACTGGAGAAATCTAAATGAAAAAGATCTAAATGAAATGGAAGCAAGAAAACTTCCAGATATACAAAGTTCAAAATAATGGTTATTAGGGTGCTCAAGAAACTTAGTAAGGATTTTAGTCAACAGCATAGAAATGACATACGAACCATAAAAAAGAACCAGTAAGAGGATACACCAACTGAAATGAAGAATAATTAACAGGGAATCACTAATAGAGTAGAGGGCACAGAGATTCAAATCATCCATTTGAAATATGAGGAAGCAAATAGTACCCAATCAGAACAATAAAAAGAATCCAAAAATATGAAGATAGTGTAAGGAACTTTTGGGTTATCTTCAGGCATATGAACATCTGCATCAAAGAGGTATTGGAAGGAGAAGAGAGGGAGCAAGAAATTGAAAACCTATTTGAAAAAGTAATGACTGAAAAATGTGCTTCCCTGGTGAAAGAAATAGATCTATAAGTCCAGGAATTACAGAGTTCCTAACAAGATGAACCCAAAGAGGCCCACATCAAAACACATCCTAATTAATATGCCAAATATTGAAGATAAAGATAACATTTTAAAAGCAGTAAGATAAAAGCAGCTAGTGCATTACCTATAAAACTACCAGGTGATTTCTCAACAGAAATTTTGCAGGCGAGAAGAGAATGGCAAAAATTATTCGAAGTCAGGAAAATCAAGGACCTACAATCAAGATTACTCTACCCAGAAAAACTATCATTTAGAATCAAAAGTCAGATAAAGATCTTCCCAGACAAAAAAAAAAAGCTAACAGAGTTCATCACTACCAATCCAGTAGTATATGAAATGTTAAAGGGTCTTCTTTAAGAAGAAGAAGAAAGAAAAATAAAGAACAAGAATATTAACAATAAAATGTCAATAAATACATAACTATCAACAATTGAATCTAGAAATCAAAATAAATGAATAAGCAGAACAGAAACTGACTCAGATATAAAGCACATTTTGATAGTTGCCAGATGGGAGCAAGATTGGGGAGATAGATAAAAAAGTGAAGCTATTAAGAAGTACAAATTGAATAATCATGAGGATGCAAAGTACAGAATAAGTAATATAGTCAATAATATTATAATAATTGTATATAGTATCATATGGGTAGAAGATTTCTCAGGATGATCACTTAGTATTATAATATCTAATACTGTGATGTACATCTGAAACTAACATAATATTGTATGTCAACTGTAATTGAAAAACAAAAACAAATGATTTACTAAAAGATATTTAGCTTTGAGGTTGACAGCATCTCTGTGTAGTAAATAGGTGGAAAATAAAAGGTCTTGGATTTTTAAAATATTTATTACGTTTTCTAATGTTACTCTTTAGAACAACTTATGTCATTCAGTGGTTTTCTATTATTCCAGATAGCTAGTCCTTCTTCCTAATAGTATGCAAATTTCCCAGCTTGGTGCCATCTCTAAGATTCTAAATTTCATTTCGCAATGACAGCTTTTCTTCCACTTAGAGACCCCTGTGTCCTAAATGCTGTTTCTTTGTGGAACACAACATTTTTAATCAAGTAAAAGAGTGATGGAGAGCATGTTAGATATCCTTGCAGGATAGAAGCATTTATGAAACATGAAATCCTACTGCTAAGACTCCAATGAACCAAGAGAGCAATAAGCTATTTCTATCTGGTGGATTGATTGCATTACAGTCTCTGGATCTAAAATGAAATCTATTTTTAAAATGTAATTCATTTTCTGAAGGATAAATAAAAAAGTCTCTTTTGTGTACAACTGACTCAGAAGATTAAATCCTTGCAGTTGGGTAAGTGAGGTGCGAACTCAGGAGTGCAGCTTTCTCAGGGTTGAATGGGTGCTATCTCTCCTAGCAAAATGCTCATGTTCATTCTTAAGCCCACTTGATGTAGCAGAGTCTTGACAAAGAGTGATCCCATGTATTGAGACTGCAAACAGACTATCTCATCTTAGAATGTAAATGCAATTTCTCTCCTTTATCATCAACCTCTCTCTCTCTCCTGGAATCTATCCATTGGCACTTACACATGTTCCTCTTATCCTTAAAAATAAAAATAAAAAGGTTCTCTCTGTCCTACTTTTTCCTCTAGCTATCACTTCCTCCTCCACTTCAGCAGCCTTGCACTTCCTGTCCACACTCATTGTTTCCATGTCTCATGACTCATACATTCCTTAACTTATACCATCTCAATAAAGCTTCTATATCCTTATCCTCCAGCTTCATGAAAATGTGCCTAAGGTCAGTGAAGACTTCCAAGGGAGCCATACCCATCCCTTAGCTTATGTGACACAATGAACCAAAACCTACCTCCTTGGCAGCACCTTCTCTGCATCCTTTATAACAGGCTTGTTCTCCCCTATCTAGCCACTAAAAGGGGCTGTGTCCCAAGGCTGAATCTCAGGCCCCCTTTTCTTCCTCATTCTTCTTCCCAAGAGATTTCAGGATATTCATAAAATCAATGTCTTCAGCCCACCTAGACTCCCACTTTGAGCAGCATGTATCCAAACATTTACTCCACTTCTCCTAGATTCTGAGAAGCTCCACAAAAATAATACATATCAAACTAACTGTCACTCCACTAAGTGATCATACCAGAAACCCAAGGGACCCCCTTGACCCTTCCCTCACCTGGACTTACCTAAATATTTGCAGGGCCATGTCAAGAACTTAGCTAAACTACTCCATGATATTTCTGCCTCCATATCTATTCTGTTTGGCCAAGTAGGCTCCAGAGACTTTAAAATGACACTTGCCCCTCTTGCAAGTACATGGCCTCACTAGCAGCCTGCAGGATCACCCCAACCTCCCAGGATCTTCTCGGTGTACACCTTAGATAAGACCCCCCCCCCCAGGGATCCCTGCTCTTTTGGTTTGAATTGACCGATTCAGCCTTAGCCCAGGAAACCTGAAGCACTTCACCCACAAACCTCAATCAAGGCATTTGCCCAGGTTCTGTCTCTCTCTGTCTGAACTCTTCTATGGCCCCCTGAGTGTGCCATATACTTCCTCTAGGACTTCTGAGTAATACATTTCTATTTCCATTTCTCTTGTTGTTGAACCTTGAACCTGAATCACCATCTGTAGCCTTGTGCTCCACTTAACAAATGTTAATTTAAGAGTCATAATAGCCCAGAGTATACTAGTAAATGGAACTCATATGCATATGTATAATTTTTATGTTTATGAAAAGAATCAGTATCATACTGCATTCATCTTCAGTCTAGACCAGAAAATTATATGAGTTGTTTAATACAGCAAAATATTTCTGAGCCATCCTGTGTGTCTACCACAAAGTCCATATTAATTTACTAGTGGCCTGGTGCATGAAATTTATGCACAGAGGGGATGTTTCCTTCAGCCCATCCACACCCTCTTGCAAACTAGGACCACTGGCTTCTAACTGCTCACCTGCCTTCCTGTCTTATCACCTCTAACTGCCCTTCCCTGCTGGCCTGATCTCACCCCCAGCTGCTCTGCCCTGCCAGCCTAATCTTGCCCCCAACTGCCTCTGCCTGCCTGATTACCCCAACTGCCTTCCCCTGCTGGCCTAGTTGCCCCCAACTGCCCTCCCCTGCTGGCTTGATTTTTCCCCAAATGGCCTTCTCCTTCCAGCCTGATCTCGCCCTCAACTGCCCTTCCCTGCCAGGCTGATCACCTCTAACTTTCTCTACCTGCTTAATCACCCCTTACTGCCCTCCCCTGCCAACCCAATCTTGCCCTCAACTGCCCTCCTCTGCTGGCCAATTTGGTTCGTTTGGTCAGTGTCTATGCCAGTTAGTGTCAAAAGCTCTGCCTCCTAGGCAGCCATTGGTTCCTCACACTTCACCCTGATTGGTTCTGATTGATCAGTTTGTATTCTGTCAGCATCTCTGGGCCTATCAACAGGGCCTGATCATAAAAGCAGAGCTTATAGCAGCCCCAGTGGAGGCCTGAAGAGAAATGGAGGTGTGGCTGTTGGCCCAGCCTGGAGAGAAAGAGAGAAGCAAGTACTGATCAACAGCTGCCACACAGGCTACAGATCAGATCCTGCTTCTCTCCTCAGGCCTCTCTCCAGGCCTGATTCGCAGCCCCCTCAGCAGTCAGTGCTGGGTTACCTTCACCTGCAGTCACAGCAGTCTGTGCAATCCAGCACTGACTGCATGACTGATTTCTGTTGGGCAAGCCTTCAGTCATGACAGACCCAGGGTTTTTATATTTTAGGACAGGTACTCCAGAGCAAAGTGAACAAACAACAGATGAATGTTGAGTACCTTTGAGAAATTACACTTTGTGATAAAGAATTTAGTTTATTTGTGCAGGTTAATTAGTCTTCTCTTTTACTTAGGCATCCCCTTTGTTCACATACTACCTGTACTAGTAGTAATTCTGACAACAGCCAGCAATAAGCCCTTGAGCAAATTCTCTAACCTCTGGGTGCCTCACTCTTCTTATCTGTTAGCTGGGCCACTAAACTTGCAAGGAGGCTGAGAACTCATGCTGACTTTGTGCAAAGCACATGCACAGAGAGGCTGTAATAGGTAGGAGCTCTTGTTCCTAATACTGGTTCTCAAGCCTATGACTTAGGGCAGTTTATCTCAAAGTGATATCTTCAAAGCAGCTGCTTCAGATTCAGCTGTTAGTATTTTAAGTTTAAAATGCGGATTCAGAGTTCCATACAATCCTATTGAATCTAAGTATCTTGTCTTCATTTTTAACATGCTTCCCAGGAATTTGAATGCACAAGAAAGTTTGAGTGTAATTTCTGATTTAGGGTTCATTTGAAGAGTAAATTGCCTCCTCCTCATGAAACTATTTCACCTGGCTTTTGCTCATTGTCATCAGGAAGTTGGGATGAGAAGCTTCTGCTTAGAGGAGGTAACTACAGTACTGGTCTGGGCTTGAACCTCAATTTTCACTCGTAGAAAGACAAGTACTTCCAGCTTCATTATGCCTGCAAAGGAAGCCTTTTGGAGACCTGCTACAACTCCCCAATGGCCGGACAGGCACATGAAGCAGAGAGGAGCCTCTGCCCTTCCAGCTTACTGCAAATTATCAAGTATTTCTCTCCGCAAGGCCACATGAGCTACACACATAGGCTATGTCTTCATTTCCATAACCTCATAAGCTCAGCCTGCCAAGGTTACTGTGCAAAGCACAGCATCACCCTTACTCTCTTGATCTTAATGGAAAGGCAATAACGCAAAAAAGGAAAAATGAAGAAGGATCCCACATCATAAAAGGATTTTTTAGCAGAGATTTTCTGAAATAATAAAAATTTTCACAACCTTTTTTTTTTGAATGATAGATATATAATGGGAAAATCCATCCTTGTTGGGAGGCTGGGCTTTCAATCTCTCCCTTTGGAATATTGTCCACTTCCAAAGGTTGAATTACACAGTTGTGAAGTTAATACCATTGTTATTTCTCCTCTGTTTTGGAATATATAAGCAACTATCTCCAAAGTTTCCAAGAAGCTGTTGGAGCAAGCAATAAATGCTATATAAACTTTCCAATGCCACTGAACAAAGATGAATTACTCTGAAAACAAATAGAAAGCTGAGACTTAAATCTCTCTAGACATGCACCTATCTTGGTATTAATATCTATGCAGGGTCCATTTATTTGCTCAGAGTTCTGAGGAAATGGGTCAGATTCTTAGAAGCTCTTAAATATAGTCTTAAATAGCCTTGAAGGCTATTTTTGTATTCATCTGGAAGAGTTGGGGACAGAGGTGTTTGGTGGTTGTGAGGGATGGGGATGTTGGCTGGTGTTAAGAAGAAGAAGGTGGGAAGCAAAGCAAGTCTTTTAAAATGGGTCATTTTCAACAACTCTAAGGTGACTTGTTGGCATGCCATTTATAAGCATATAGAAATTAAGCACTAGGGAAGCAGAGTGAAAGAGACGTCAATGAGTACAAGATGAGTTTGAATCTTAGGGGTTAAATGAGACCTAGGGAATCAAGCACACCTGAGGCTTTTAGAGTATATGCCCTCCCAGCCAAACCCAGCACAAGCCCAGTGGTCATCCCCACTCTCAGAGGCTGAGTCACTCCTTTTTACAATGGCATGATAGTCCTGTTAAAAAGCCTTCAACTGTTGGCTAGGAGTGTGGCTAAGGCCCAATAAGGTGGAGAAGGGTCAAAGACTCCAAAATAATTAAGGTTCCCATCATTAAAAATTTAAATGGATGATGAAAAAATATTATAGGTGGCTGCAACAGAAAAAGACTCCTGTCCTAGGTAAAATCCAAAGATGTTTGCCACTGTATAGATTTCACCAGCTTCCTTCATATTTAGAATTCTGTCCACATTGTTGAGTGCCTCAAAGCCCATCCCTCCTTTTTCATCAACTCGGACTGTGTTCTGGTTTCCATCTTTCCTACCATGATGTAGAGATAATTCCTGAGTGAATTGTTCAGACAAGCATAGCAACCCCATTCCATCTGCTAGTGGGGTTAGCTTAGAAAGTGGTATGTGATCCAGTTCTGCCTAGTAAGTGAAGAGCAAGACTTTGGGGTCTCCCATAAACTTCTTCCATCTGAAATAGAAACATGAAGAAAGGAATCATTTTTCCTCAGAGATAGTCTTGTCTGGATGCGACATGTGAACTGCCTGAAGCCCCCGTGAGGTCATAAAGGGAGTTCTCACACCAACACGATGAAAATGAAAAGGAGGAGAGATAGGAAACCTGTGCAGTTACTAAATTAACCAACTGACTCACCACCAAATTTGTGTAAACACCACCCTGGCTTCCTATGGGACCTCCAGCAGCCGTTGCTATCACTTCCAGGGCTACTCATTGGAAAGCATAGCTTTATCCTCACCCAGTCCTCACAATAAATAAAATGGCATTAACTAACATTTACATGTGTATTCTAGACACAGTGTTAGGCATTTTTAATCTTTTATCAATTATCCATTTTTAGTCCTAACTTTCTAGCTACTTGCTTAGACTATTATTCTGAAGACAATAATTTACCTGGGAAATATTGATAATAATTTTTACTATATCACAGATAATACTTTTCATTTGGATGGTGTGTGCCCAGGATGTTCACACCACTTTAACATTTGATCTCCCAACTTTTTAAATGAAAATTAAAGTTGAGAACACACAACTAATAAACAGCAGGAACAGTAAAAAAAAAATATTGACCTACCCCAGTATCTTCTCACTCACTCTATGACCCCAACACACATTAGCAATTCATAATTACTTTAAGTATAATTATTGTGGCTGAAAGCCCATGGTATTCAAAGTGGGATCTATAGAGCAATATCACCTGAGAGCTTGTAACATATGCAAAACTTCAGGCCCTACCCTGCACCTGCTGAATCAGAAACTGCATACCAACAAGTTTTCCAGGTCATATGATTGCACATTAAAGTGTGAAAAACATTGGTCTAGAGAGGACGTAGCCACAGAGGAAAGGAAGGTAGGAGTGATTACTTCATGTTAGTCAAAGAGAGCTTGAGAGAGTCACCAAGGAAGTGACGGCAAGGGCTGCTGGAGGTCTGCATAGGAGTTCTGAGCAGTGTTTACACATGTTTGGTGGTGAGTCTCCTGGCACAAGTCAATTCAGATGCTCTGCAGAAAACAGAAGACTCATGTTGACTTAAACATTAGTACTTAAACTGAAAAGGTGAGAGGAACACTTCTGAATATAAATACAAAGTAAGTCAAGAGTAAATAAAATTTAGCACCTGGATCCAACCTGTATCCTGGAGCCAAGCCAGCCATACTGGATTTAGGGCAATCAGCTCCTGGCTGGCCTGCAGATCAGCTTGGAGCATGAGCAAACTGACATTTATCATTGTTCTGGAAGAACTAACCAAAGCAATCTGACCCCAAAAGTGCAGTAAGAATTGTACATATTGAAAGGAAAACACAGAAATGTTAAAGCAATTGTTTATCCCCATGGAAAATGGAAGAGAAGCATATGAGTAATTATTAAAATAATAAGAGAGAATATTAATTTTAAAATATATTATTGTTTCTGTATACCAGTAATAAAACAAGTAGAACATAATAAGGAAAAAGTTAATATAGTAATACTTATCAGGGGAACAAATATAAAATACAAATTTTAAGATTAGTGCAAAATATATATGTGGTTAATTAAATAAATGGAAAGGTATACTTAATTGGAATACTCAGAATGAAAAATATGTTGATTTTCAAATTATCCTGTAAGCTAATGCAACCCCAATAAAAATAGAAGAGGATTGTTGTCAAATCAATAATTCTGAAGTTCATCCCAAAAATATAAAAACACAAAAATAGACAAATATCTAAAAGGAGATTACCACACTATGTATTAATTCATATATTTATAATACATTACTACATATTATATTACATATAATATTACAAAGCATTAATGTTATATCTTTTTAAATATTTTTATTGATTTCAGAGAGGAAGGGAGAGGAAGAAAGAGATTGAAACATCAATGATATTTCATTGACCAGCTGCCTCCTGCATGTCTCACTCTGGGGGTCAAGCCTACAGCCCAGGCATGTGCCCTTCAGGTTGATAGGTCAATGCTCAATCACTGAGCCATGCCAGCCTGGCAATGTTATATTATATTTTATATCATATTTCATGCATTCATTATATTGTGTATAAATATAACCTAAAGATGTTTATTTACATAAGATACAGCAATTTAAATAATATGACAGCATAATAGAAATAGACCAATGAAGAAGAATAGTTGGATAAACCTTATTAGAATCTCAGTTTACTCTCTTACAAAAAATGCATTAATGCTTCGCAAACTTTAAAACTATATGTAAAACTTCATTGGAAACAGAGCCATTTTCCAAGCCTGTCTGATGAGGGATAAAGTGGGACCACTGGTGGCGCATGCCTTGTACAGATCGCTAATAAGCCAGGAAATAGAGGCAGGTCCAAAAGCCCCAGTGAGGTTCAGTTTCTCAACTAATGACTTCTTCCTTTTTCCAAGCAAGCAAGCTACATAAAAATGAATAAAAACAAATATAGCCCTCAAAACATATTTACAAAGGGAGGAGAGAAAATAAATGTATCCCAAATTAAACATGAACAGTAGAAAAGGAAATGACATTGTTAATTTTGCATATACCATCAGACAGAAAATAAAATTAATAAGATGAATAAACAAATGATCAACATTTTTTAATTACAACAAAAATAACACACAAAATTTAACAAACCTGGAGAAAAACATAATCAAGGAAACCAAATGCATTGACCTATTGGATAAAAATTGAATAAAATTATAATTGAGAGATAAGATACTACTAAAATAAATGACTAATATGAAAAGAAAAGAAAAGAAAACAAGTTGAGAAACATAGTAATAGTATTTTGAGTCTAACAATACTTTAGAAAGATAAAAGATACATAGTAGGTAAAGTAAAATATTATATTAATGGCAAAGGAAAGACCTGCATATGCTAAATGAATGGAAATGACAAAGAAGTTAAAATAATTACAGAATGAATAATTAAAATGGGAGATAAAGAAGATTCAAGACAAAGCTAATCAGAGTCCCTACAAATAAGAATCCCAAAAAGTATGAGGAAGTACTCAAATATACAATAAAGAAAAATTTCCTCCCAAAACAAAAACTTGAATATGCAGATTGAATACATATGACATATATGAAAGATAAAAAAAAAGTTATTGGCTCCAGATATACCCTTATTAAATTATTTAATCTTAAGGATAAAGGTAGAATCTTTAGCCATACTGACAAAAAACAATAGTTTAGTGGACAAGGGAAAGTCTGGCTGGCTTCAGGTTTCACCACAATAAAACTGAATACTAGACAACTAGGAGCAACACTTAAAAAGTTCTGCCCTGGCTGGTTTGGCTTACTGGATAGAGGATCAGCCTGTGAACTGAAGGATCCCGGGTTGCAGGATTGATCCCCGATAGGGGACATGCAGAAAACAGCCAATCAATGATTTCTCTCATCATTGATGTTTCTATCTCTTTCTCTCTCCCTCTCCCTTCCACTCTGAAACCAATAAAAATATATTTTAAAAACGTTCTTAGGGATATAAGTGTGAATATATATAACCAAATTAACTTTCAAGTATAAAAACAAGTAAAGAACTAAAGAATATGCCACTTTTGAGCCATTCTGGAAAAAAAAAAAAATGAAGATGGTTACTAAAATACTTTTGTCTAACCGTAAAGGAATTTATTGAGGTCTAAAGTTTTGTGTGGCAAAAATTTCTATAGATTTGCTTCATTTTCTCTTCCTCCAGTTAAATGGAAGTTTGTACTTGTTAATATAAAATAAATTTAAAAAAATTAGGAGAACTTTATGCCACCTAAAAGTTGGCAGAGCTTTAGTTAGCAAATGCTAAGAAAATATACTACATGTCACACAATGCACACACACACACACAGACTCACACACATGCATTGTTGTTGCATATGACCTGAGTGCTATGAACTCCCCAGATACAAACGTTTTAGTTTGTAATTAGATATCCTGTTTGGGAAGATAAGTATAGTACAGTGGTACTTCGAGATATGAGTGCCCTAACATACGAGATTTTTGAGATACGAACCGTCGAGCAAGCGATTTTTTGCTTTGAAATACGAGCAACATTTGAGATAAGAGTAATCTTTCGGATTGGCCAGCTGCACACGACCCACCAGTTTACCATGACTGGAGCATCTCATAGTTTCCCACACCTCAGTCAGTGTGCTTGTTTACCTCCTTGTCGAAGCATCTTTTGTGCATTTACATACTTTATCACATTTCTTTTTATAACCATGGGTCTGAAGAAAGTGAGTGGAAAGGTCAGTGCTCAGAAGAGGATGATGTCTATTGAATTAAAGCGTGAAATCATAGAAAAATATGAGCAGGGTGTGCGAGTGGCTGACTTGGAGAGGCAATACGGGCGGAGTACTTCAACGATATACACTGTGCTTAAACAGAAGGAGTCGATAAAGGGTATAACGCCAGCTAAGGGCATTACAATAATTTCTAAGCTCTGTAGCTATCTCCATGAAAAGATGGAGAATCTACTGATGGTGTGTTTGACGGAGAAGCAGCTTAAAGGAGATACATTAACACAAGGCATCATATACGAGAAGGCGCGAGAGATTTACGGTGATTTGCTGGAGCAGACCCCGCGCACTTCCAGGGACCAAACATCGAAAGACTCATTTAAAGCCAATAGAGGCTGGTTTGATAACTTCAGGAAAAGGTCCGGCATTCACACCATCGTCAGGCATGGTGAGGCAGCAAGTTCGGATGTGAAGGCAGCTGAGGATTACCTCAAAACTTTTTCTGAACTGATAGAAGCCAAAGGATATATCCCCCAGCAAGTCTTCAACTGTGAAGAGACAGGGCTTTTCTGGAAGAAGATGCCAAATAGGACTTATATAATGGCAGAGGAGAAGGCGATGCCAGGCCACAAACCCATGAAGGATAGGCTAACTCTCGCACTGTGTGCCAATGCCAGTGATGACTGCAAGATCAAGCCTCTGCTCGTATACCATTCGGAAAACCCCAGAGTCTTTAACTCACATAAGATTTTAAAAGATAAACTGCAAGTTATGTGGAGGGCAAACCCCAAGGCATGGATCACCAGGCAGTTCTTTGTGGAGTGGGTAAACCTGGTTTTCAGCCCTTCTGTTAAGAAATATCTACAAGAAAAACAACCTAACCATAGAAGCCCTTCTCGTCCTCAACAATGCTCCTGCTCACCCACCAAACCTCGAAGATGAACTCCTCCAAGAGTTCAACTTTATAAAGGTTGTCTACCTACCTCCCAACACCACTCCTATCCTGCAGCCCACGGATCAGGAGGTGATTTCTAATTTTAAAAAGCTGTACATCAAACACCTGTTCCGGCGCTGCTTTGAGGTGATGGAGAACACAAACCTCACCCTTTGAGAGTTCTGGAAGAACCACTTTAACATCGTGATATGCCTCAGAATTATTGATCAGGCCTGGCTGGGTGTTACAATGAGGACTTTGACCTCTGCATGGAAGAAGCTGTGGCCTGAGGCCTTAGCCGAAAGGACCTTCGGAGGATTCGAAGCCGAGGTGCCAGTGGAGGAGGAGATAGTGTCTCTGGGAAAATCCATGGGCCTGGAGGTGGATGAGAGAGACGTGAATGAGCTCGTCGAGGAGCACTCTCTGGAACTCACCATGGAGGAGGTACAAGAGTTGCAGTCTCAGCAACATGCGGAGGTTCTCCAAGAAATGGGTTTCGAGGAGAGGCCAGAAGTGGAGGAGGTCTCTACAAGTGAGATAAAGGAGATCTTAGGAATGTGGGAGAGGGTGTCACACTTCGTGGAAAAGAAACACCCTGAAAAAGTTGCTACTGGTCGTGATTGGGAGCTGTTCAATAAAACTTGCCTCACCCATTTCAGAAACATTCTGAAAGGGAGGAAGAGGCAAACCTCGTTGGACACATTTTTTTTTTTTAATTGGCAAAAGTGCAAT
>PVJN01001590.1:125095-137469 GCA_004026805.1 Lasiurus borealis
TTTATAAAACCAGTTTATTCCTTTACATTCTCTTTTATTATGTTTTTATACAATATTTGTCATTTATAAATACATTTTTCTTATTCAAAAACACGTAACAAGAACAACTGGGGTGGCATTTTGGGGGCTGGAACGGATTAACGGCATTTCAATTGATTTCAATGGGGAAATTTGCTTTGAGATACGAGCAACTTGATATTTGAGCAAGGTTATGGAACAAATTAAACTCGCATCTCAAGGTACCACTGTATATCTTTTTGTAAATCTATGTCTTTGTTATACTTTTCCTTTGGTCAAGTGGTTTGCAGCCAAGACTGTATGTTAGATATTTTACTTTTTATAATACAATGTCTTGCCTTGTATTTTTTCTGCAATGTTTTCATTCCGGATATCCAGAACCAGCAATTTAGAGAAATGTTCCTTAGGTAGGAATGTGGACTCCCATCTTAAACATGTGCCTGCTGGCTCCTGCAGTTTTCTGAGATCTTGTTTGCTTAGCTGTTTGAGGTGGCCAGGAGAAGGCAGAAGAGAAGTATGAGCCCAGAGACCCTTTCTTTCTCTCAAAACATGAGTCTGAAAAAAAAAAAAAGAACACAGCAGTGACTGGGGAATCCTGGTGAATATCCCATATATTGGGAAACATACAGTGTCTCACAGCATCCTCGGGAAGTGATAGAATTGAGAGAGCAAAAGGGCAAGGCCACCTGATTGAATGCAAATGGGTCATCAACCATTTTTTAAAAGAGATCAGTCTTTACAGGAAAATAAGACTTGGTGGATGGGCTAACTTACACTGCTTAAAGGGGGGCTTCCTTGCCCCATAGGGTGTCTTTAGTCGTTGGGCCTGAACTTGAAGACATGGAGTTGGGGGGCATTCTGAGGGGGGAGGAAAGGTAGTGGGTGCATGAGAGAGGGATGCTGGGGTCTGGCAGCCTGGAGTCATCCACTCTGCACCTGCCAGCTGCGTGCCTGGGAGCAGCTTACCAATCTCTCTGCTTTACTTTCCTCATAGAAATGGGGATGTAACAGCACAGACCTCACAGCATTATTGTGAACAGTCCTGGGATAATACTCTACGCAATGAACACTGACACAGCTCCTGGCACATAGAAAGGACCCAGTGAGTGCTGGCTGTTGTCTTTAGGACATGGAGCAAGCTGGGATCCAGCAAAAAGAGGGCTTCCTAAGGACCCCTCAGAATTGACCAGGATGGATCTAGATCCACTGTGAATGGCAGTTACAGTCTCTCTTTGATTAGGTAGGAAGCCCTCCCTCCTCCCCCACCAACCACCCACCGTGACCTAAGGCCAGGTGGTGGCAGTGTGGCACCAGAAGCAGACAGCTATTACCACACTTCAGCCAGCAGCGACCTCCCAATGTGGCAGCACTGGACAGTGACCAGCATCCTGCCACAAATGGTGAGGGCACACTTTCAGAAGGCCTGTTTCCTGTAATCAAGCCAATGGGGGTTCTTCTCATCAAAAGTTAGACATTAATAGAAAACCAGGCTTTCGCCACAGAGTGATAGGCTTCCCCACTGGATGATTGTAGCACAGGTACCCAGCACAGCAGGCACGGCAGACAGAGTATCAGAGGCTCACAGCAGGTATGACTCCGGGGCTTCCCTGCTCTGTGGCCCTGTGGTTTCAGGAAGGACCAGAGGGACCAGCTCCACCCACCCTCCTCCCATGGGACAGCTGTGAAGTGCCAAATGATCAGGGTCCAGATGCGGGGGCTCCAGATGCCTGGGTTAGTGTCCAAAGGCAATCATGGTTGCAGGACAAAGGATGGTGTGGGCAGAAGGGTGATCCTTCCTGACTGAAACCGGAGCACTCTCCAGACAGTGTTGAAAGGATGAAACACCCATAACAAGACCCTCCTCTCCTCGGGACCAGCCCTGTAACCTTTGCCACTGAACTAAAAGCTTTCAAAGGGTGAACAGAAGTGCCATAAATCTCAGAGGTGACGTTAAATATTTGTCACTGAAACACTTAAGACTTGTTTCAAACCCATTCCTTTCTGGAAGTTTATAACAAATAACTGGGAGACTTAACCTCTACAATAGCATCTCCCTTTTCACTACAAATGGAAACAAATGGTCTCTAAAAAAGGACCCATGATGGCGATGGTGACTCAGCCACTGTGTGGTCCCAGCCTGCCCGGATGGGGTGAGCGCCCCTTTTGTTTAGATTACACTGCCTCTTGCTTCCATGACATGAGGGTAGCAAAGGTTTTAACTGGACTTTCTTTTAAACTGCCCATTAATCTTCCCGCCCCTCTCCCTGCTGAATGAATAAGAAAAGTAAATTATTTACATTCTGATGTTTCAAGAACTCTCCCCACATTAAGCTTTCATCAGAGGCATACATCCCGCACAAGGCCCTGTTTACCTCACCCCTTCATCAGGACACAGCTTCCCCGGAGGCCACCTGTTAGACGGGATCAGGATACAGATGCACACCTCTTCTCAACACCTGTCTACCCAAAGCCACACATCGGAGGGGAACTGTTTCCCAACCAGTTCCACATTTGCCAAGTTCCAAATACAAGCATCGAGGTACCCATTGCTCCTCACTATTCCAAAATCAACTGCCAGCGTTCCTCAAGAGGAAAGAAAGCTGGTCAGACACCTCTCCAAGGCCACCCGAGGTTTCTTGTCCCAGTAGGTGCAGGCCTTTGCAGGAAAGAGCGGTCATTCTCTGTCTCAGTTCTGCCCTGGCCGGATGGACAGTCAATCACAGATGTGGTGGGTTTCCAAGAGCAGGGCTGGAGGGTGCTGAGCAGAATGAACACCACCCTGATGCCCCCCTCTTTTGTGTGAAGGGCAAAAATAAGGAAACACGCTGTTAAGGTATAAGAGGAGAAGAACTCAGGAGGTTCTCAGAAGCAGAGTCATACAGCAAGGTCCAAGCCAAACTTCAGAGGTGCAGAGCAGCCTGGGTACCAGGCACCAGAAACTCCCCGAGATCTGCATGCTCAATGATTGCTATTAAATGGACATGAATATAGTAACTTTAATTAGAGGAAGTAAAGCAAGTGGTATCTATCAGGACAAACATGAGTTTACACCATCTCTGGTCTTTCTCTTTCTTACATGCTGCCTCATCCATTTTTTTGGACCTGTGTTTCTTTTTGGCCTTCTGTACATGTTCTTAGCATCACCTGACAAGCAAATGACATTTAAACTCAGCACCTATACAAGTCCTATTGTGCTGACTCTTGCCCAAACTTTGCCATTAACTGAAGAAGTTCATCCCCTGAAAATAAGCCCAACATCCTTTACCTGTTTGCTCCAGGAGAAAGAGTTCAAGTCTGGCCTCACAGCTGGATGGTGGCAGTTTCTTCCTCTGATACTTGCTCCAATGACATCCGAAGGTGTCAAGGTTGCCCTTGAGCACTTCCATTGGATTCCCTGGGGAGCAGCCGTCTCTCACAGTGCACCACAACTAAGGCACAACGCCAAGAACTTCTGTTCCTGGATCTCTTAGGACACTGAATCCTCATGTAAAATTGCATCTTTCTTTTGTATGTCGCTATGTGTTATGAACAACAAAGAAACGTTGCTTGCATCTTAATGTCTTAGAATTAGTGGCCAAATCTTTCTCAAGATATTTGCTCAAAAGCCTCTTCCTGGCTGGTTCCAGCCTAGCAGCCATGGTCAGAATACATGTCTGGAACTCTAATCCATCCCTCCCTTCACTGCACATGAAGAGTTTGGTACTTGACCAAACTTATCCAGTCCACCTCTGGTTGCCTGCCCTACCAATGGACTCAAGGTGTATGGATTCTAGCAATATATACAGCTGAGAATCAAGCTGGGGATCCTCACTCACCCACACACCTTTAATCTAGAGAAGTTCCTAAATACTGCTCTAGGCCAGTAGCAACCAGAGTACCTGTATCACGCATTAAAGATACAAATTCAGGTTTCCCATCCAGAGCTTCTACATGCAAATCCCTTTGTTAATATTCAAGGATTTTTTTTTTTTTAGTTATTGTAAATAATGTTTTCTGGTTATTAGGTTTGCAAAGAACAATATCAGAGCACGAGTCTCATCTCAGCCCTTTCTGAACATAGCATCCTTCACAGAATTGCACTTTATAATGTCATCCTCCTGCTCCTTCTGACTCTCTCTTCTTCAGACTTCTGTTGGTAACGCATGGCTAGGGCCTTCCAGTGTCTGCTGTGTCTAATTGACTATGCCTGTGCCAGTGCTTCTGTTGATGAATCAGACACTGTGGAGCAGGGGGAGAAGGTGTGTGGGTAGCTCAGGCATTAGGTTTACTCCAGCTCCAGGTTCATCTTCAGAGGAGGGGCCAGGATCCTCTCTGTCTGTTTGTTAGGAGCACTACCCAGGCTTGGGAACTTTAGCAGCAGGATGTTTGTGGGGTTTAATAATGGATGAGTATGTTAAAAACAATGATCTCAACATACAGCCAAAAGATTACTTCATGATAAATACTCAAATTTTAAAAATTACCTAGACTTGAAATGCATCAGAAAAGGTGAATTGATATGTGATGGAGAGATATTTGATAGAAGAAGCATAATAAAATGTTAATTGGAACATCTACATTGTAGGCTTATGGGTATCCACTAAACAATTCTTGCAACTTTTTGTACATTGGACATTTTTCATAAAAATGCTGAGGAAAGGCACTAGGACTAGGACTGAATTTTTCTTCAGAACATATTTTGACACTTTATCTCAACTTAATAAAATGATGAGTAATAGATGACTGATCAATATAACCCAATGCCCACTAAATATTACATGTGGCACATTTGAAATAATTTACTCCCTATCAATTAATATGTCTGTTCAAATGGAATTTTTTAAATAAATGTGATGCTGATGTTTTAATCTGAATAAAATGTAAAATCTCTTCCTCTTTGTACCCTCTTATGCCTCTTAATTTGCATATGCATTTTCTAGTCCTCAAGTTATTCAAAACACAAAAATAGAAAAATGCATATATGAATATCACTCTCAATAAAAGGTACTATAATGTTATTATAAAAGTGTAAAAACAAAATAAGATAAAACTAAAACGTCTGAGGAAAGTTAATAGAATATGTTATTGGACTCTATGTTATTAACTTTAAAAAGGTTTTAGTCAGCCCAGCTGGTGTGGCTCAGTGGTTGAGTATCAACCTATGAACCAGAGGTCAGGATTCAATTCCTGGTCAGAGCATATGCCAGGGTTATGAGCTTGATCCTTAGTGTGGGCATGCTATTCGTGCATGGGTGGAGTTTGTCCGGCACACCCTGATTGGGGCCCATCAGGCCTGGCTGATGAGGGGAGGGGCTACAGGCAGTTGGCCAGCTGGTCCCAGCCCTGATTGGGGTGTTTAGGGCCAATTTGAGGCGGGATCAGCCGGAAGGGAGCCACGGGGGACTAGATTAGGCTGGTTGGCTGCCACAGTGTGCATCATGTTTTGTTTTGTTTTTAAACTTTTAAAAAAATATTTTTCTGTTAGTTGATAAATTATTTGAATATATTAATAAAGCACACATCCAACTCAGTCTTTTCACCAAATCAGATCCCTCTGAAAAGGGAGACTTTAAAATGAAACATTAGACAGGCCATATACTGCAAGAAAATATTTGCAAGCAACACCAGATAAAAGTCATGTATCTATATATATAAAAGCTCAGTGGAATGAGAACGACCAGAATGACTGGTGGCCATGACGAACACTGTGCCAGCCAACCAGCCTAATCTAGGCCCCCGTTGCTTTCTTTCAGCTGGTCCCGCCCCAAATTGGCCCCCAACACCCCAATCAGGGCTGGGGCCAGCTGGCCAACGGCCTGTAGCCCCTTCCCCCACCAGCCAGGCCTGATGGGCCCTCATGAGGGTGGGCTGGCCAAACTCCACCCATGCACTGATATTTGCCCCAGGTTTCTAGTTTAATATATATTAAAAAGCTCAAATTAAAGAATCTTAAAATAGCTCAATTTTTAAATTGGGAAAAAATTATCAACATGCATTTCATTTCACTAAAGAAGACATAAAGATGACAAATAAGCACACAAAAAAATGGTCAACAGCATTAGTCATTAGGGAAATGCAAATTAAAACCACAATGAGACACCACTATCCATATATTGGAATGACTAACAATAAATCAATAAACAAAGAAACAAGCAGCTTACAACATCAAGTGTTAGCAAGAATACAAAGTAACTGAGCCCTCATATATTTCTGGTGGAAATGCTAAATGGTATAGCCACTCTGATGGTAATTCCTTATAAAATTAAGCACACCCTTACCAAGTGACAAAGTAATGATCCTATGTATTTATCCAGGTGAACTTGAAAATGTATGTTCCCATAAAAATCTACATGCAAATTTTTATAGAAGCTTTATGCACAATTGCAAAAACTGGAAACAGCCCAGACCTTCAATAAATAAATGAATAAACTACCAGGCATCCGTACAATGCAATATTCTCAGCAATAACAAGGAATAGAGTGATTTCTGCTTCCAACCAAAGTATGGAACAGAGACTGCATTTACCTTCCCAATTGAAACAAACAAATAAGCAATAAAATATATGAAATAACAGTTCTAAAGGCACTGGATTCTGGGGAACAAAGAAGGATGATGCCTGAGAGACAGGATACAAATGAGATGAATCCTAGGTTTGTCTCAACTCGCTGCCTGAGAGCGACTCTTATCACCATACAAGGAGAGGAGCCTTGCTGGAGCCCAACATACAATTCCCTGAGTAAAAAGAGGCAGAGCCGAGAATTTATGGAAAACAAAATGGCTCAAGCTCCCAAGACAGAGTAGAGTAGACAAAAGAACTGCAGAGACCAACTGCAGAGACCTGCCAAGGAGACTTGTGTGGAACACAGGTGAGCACTGAGCAGCAACTGCCTGTGAAGAAACTACCTGAGGTTGGAGAAGGAACCACCTGAAAGGGTGAGAAGGAACAGATCTAGCCCTCACACAGAACCATTTGTACTTAACATATCATTAGGCTGGAATCTATTGTCTTGCAATTCATTTTCTATTGATCCATGTTTTCTTTTTCTCAATCCCCTCTTTTTCTGCATTGTTTTTGATGAGTTGAATATCTTTCATGAGTCCATTTTAACAACTTTGGTGGCTTATTAGCTATACCTCTTTGTTGTGTTACTTTAATGGCTGTTTTAAGGTTTATATTATATTTTCTTAACTTACCACAATCTCATTCAGATGATATTGCGCACTTTGTGGGTAAGAAGTTTCCAACAATACACTTTTGTTTCTTTCCTCTTTCATTCTATTGTTTTCATACATTTCACTTTTATATATAAACTCCATACCACACTTATTATTTTTTAATTAATTACTTTAAAAAGATTTAAATGATCAGAAAATATCTTATGTATTTACTGGTGCAATTACTGTTTCCTATATTCTCATTTCCTCTTGTAAATCCATAGTCGCATCTGGCAGAATTTTTCTTCTGCCAAAAAGATTTCCTTTCATTTTCCTTTCAGTGCAGGTCTGCTGGTAATGAGTATTCCAGCTTTTGTATGTCTGAGAACACTTTATTTCCATCATCATTTTTCAAAGATATTTTGCTAGATGTAGAATTCTAGGTTGACAGTTTTTGTTCCATTATTGTTTTGCTCTAGCGGGAGGGAGAAGGAAACTCCCAACTGCACTGAACCCCACTTCTGACTACACTGAACCCCAGTTCCAGGCGAGACTCATATTGGGGGGAGTTTGGACTGTCATGAAAAGGGAGGAGTGCACAAAAACTTAGGGGATCTGCAAAAGGGAGGCAGAGGTCTGGAGGCGCACGAGCATGACTGCTGATTGTGCTCCTGGCTTTCTCTAGTGGGAGGAAGACAGAACCTCCCAATTGTGCTGAAATCCACTTCTGACTGCACTGAACCTCAGTTTCGGGTGAGACCCTGGGGACCCAGACTCATACAAGTCCCCAGAGCACACAGAAACTCAGGGGAGCCGGAAAGTCAGAGATCTGGAGGCGTTCTAGTGTGAGTGTACTCAGAGAGGGCTACAATGATTACCGAGGGACACTGAGACACAGGGGCCCCATACATCAGGGCTGATGGGAAGCCAAGGCTGTCTGCTCAGTCCTGAGACTCCACCCCATTCAAGCTGAATACAGAGGCTATTGCACTTTTGCAAGTCTTGTATTATAAGGCTGACTCCAGCACAGAAGTTCTCCTGGTATAGACACAGATGATCCTCACAACCAATTGGCTTGGAGGTCAATCCCTCCCTACCCCCACAGTGATACCAACAACAATCAAGACTGAACTACCACAAGGCTGTACACACAGTTCACATAGGGGTGCACCAAGAGAGTCCACCTCAGGTAACTGGGAAGGCATAGCTACTAGACCATATAGGATACTTGCACACAAAGCTACTCTACCAACTTAGGGAAGCAGCAAATGCAGAAACAAAGGAACGATCACAAACAAAAGAAATGGAGGAAAACAAATGACTGGATATAGAGTTCAAAACCACAGTTATAAGGTTTTTCAAGAATTTCCTAAAAAAGATGGATAAATCTAGCAAGACCCCAGAGGAGATGAAAAAGGACCAACTAGATATGAAAAAGGACCAACTAGGAATTAAACATACATTTGACTTGAAATAAAAAAAAAAAACAACACATTATACAGAGACCTAACAGCAGACTAGAGGAACGCAAAAATCACATCAAAGATTTGAAATACAAAGAAGCAGAAAGAACTCAACTGGGAAACCAAAAAGAAAAAGGAATAAAAAAATTGCAAGATAGTGTAAGGAGCCTCTGGGACACCTTCAAGCATACCACCATCAGAATTATGGGGATGCCAGAAGAAGAGAGAGAGCAAGATACTGAAAAATTATTTGAAGAAATAATGACCAAAAATATTTCCCACCTGGTAAAAGAAATAGACTTATAAGTCATGGAAGCACACAGAATCCCAAATAAAAGGAATCCAAAGAGGACCATACTAAGACACATCATAATTAAAATATCAAGAGCAAAAGACAAAGAGAGAATATTAAAAACAGCAAGAGGAAAAAGTAGTCATGCTTGAGGGTGAGACTTTAGAAGAGATACTGGCCCAGCTTCTGGGCCACCAGACTGCAGACACCCATCTTCCTGATGAGTTTCATCTGGTCATCCAGGAAGTGGTTCCCCAGGAAGTCACAGAGATGGGAGTCTGTGTGGGTAGAACCCAGAGCATGCACTTCCAAAAGGGCCAGGTTCAGGATCCTCTCCAGGACCATGTCAGCTTTTAAGGCATTCTGGGTTTCACCCATTCACCTTGGGAAGGCTTCAGCATGTCCTGGAAGAGAACTTAGCCACAGTATTGATTTTGTATCTTAAAGAAATTCTGGAGCTTCTTCTCCACCAATGCCCTTCAAAGCCACCTGGTCTATGTCTAAATAGAAGCTCAGAAACAGATAGGTATAGGAGGCCCACCAAGGCAGGGTGGCCAAGGTTGATGGCAGCCTCTACTTCGATGGAAGAATTCTGAAAATAGGGGAGCTCATGGTTGATTGGCAATAAGGGGTTAAGCTAAAAAAAATGATGTTGGCCAGTCCAGAGCCTGAGGATGGCTGAGGTGGTTCTGAAAGTGGCAACAGGAGAAGAAGTTGGTAGGTGGTTGGAGACTGGAAGAAGAGGCATCTGAGAGTGTTCCATCCAAACACTGTTGAAGGGAGAAACAGATCAGGGGACTGCTCTATGATCTCCTTGAGAAGACAAAGCTATAGGGATGGGAACAAACATGATGGTCAGAGTTGAGACTGGGAGTGAGAGTTAATTACAAAGGAAGTCTTGGGGTCAGTGGAACTGTCCTCTAGAGAACTCTGGTGATCCTACACAACTCAATGAATTTGTCAGAATCCACAGGAGCACACAAAGCATGGATTTTTTTATGAGCAGATTAAAAAAACACACCAACCAGGTTGTTGGGGCAACTCAAGATGCCCTGCAGACCATGAGAAATGCATATTGACTGCATTACAAATGAACAGCATAACCACACTGAAAGGGAAGGTGTATAAGAGAAGAGCTGGCCTATGTGAAAAAGAGTTTCCTACTGAGGACAGGCTAGAAACAAAATACCTGAACACAAAACACTATGCTCAAATACTCTAGTCAGTCTATTTATTTCACATAGGGGTTGTGTGTGAATAATTTGGAAACTACAGATGTACAAGGGCTAAACAGATAAATAAGTAAATATATTACAGAAGGACAGGTCTCTCAGTCTTGGAGAAAATGTTACAAATGAGCAAAGGGGAAATTGTAGGATTTAGTGCCGGGTTAGTCTGAGTTATCTATAAAAATGTATATATTTTTATATTTTTTAAAAAACAAAAACATATAATAACCCAGCTGGTATGGTTCAGTGGTTGAGCATCTACCCAGGAACCAAGAGGTTGCCAGGTTGATTCCCAATCAGGGCACATGCCCAGGGTTACAGGCTCAATCAACTCTGGTGGGGGGATGTGCAGGAGGCAGCTGATCGATGATGTTCTTCTCTCACTGATGTTTCTATCTCTCTATCCTAAAAATCAATTAAAAATGCATAAAAGCATATATATATATATATATATATATATATATATATATATAAAGTCAGATAAATAAATATAGTAATAACATATAAATTATATAATAACATGTACATATATTTACTCAAAGTAACACCCCCCCAAGTATTTCTTAATTACATAGGGGGAAATGGTAACTTTACAGTAGAAAACCTGGTGGACACCACATTTAACATTATCAGACATATTGATATTATATGCCCCTAATATAATATTATGAAAAGAGCACACCAACTTTGTGACATTTTCATAAATCCATAATCTTTATAAGGAAACAACAGACAAACCTAAATTGTGGACATTCTACACAATATTTGACAAGTATGCTTAAAACATGCTAAGGTCACAAAAGACAAGGTAAGATGGAAATTTTTAGGAGAAGAGAAAGGACACAAGCCAGCTGAATAAAATGTGGGGTCCTGATTGGTTCCTGGAACAAAGGACATTAGTGGATTCATGTGGAAACCCCACTAGAGTCCACAGTTTAATGAAGGGTCTCATACCAATGTTTTACTTCAAAGTGTTAACATTAGGCAAAGTGAGTGAAGACTGCTTTTAAAACTCATCTGTAAGTCTAAAGTTATTTCAAAATAACCATTTTTAAATGACACTAAAAGTTCTAAAATAAATAACTTCACTTTAAAAATAATCCTACACTTGCAATATTCTAAGTATGATCCAAAACTGAAAAAAATCAAATAAAATCTACTTCGTACAAATTTTAAAATTTATCACAAAATAGAATAAAGCTAAAATTCAAACTATAAACCATGAAAAGTATTTGTATATTATACATAAAAGAATAATTTTCTAATTATGTGATAACCTCTTGTAAATCAATAAGAAAAAGAAAGAATACTATGGGAAAATAATATATATATATATATATATATATATATATATATATATATATATATCAGGTTTTTCATCTTTGAAAGAATTACAAATAACTTTAAACTATGTTACAATGATCAGCTTTACTGAAAATAAAAGATGTAAAAAGTAGAATTATAAGTGTATAGCATAGTTCAATATAAACATGATGAAAATAAAAATATTATAATATACCATATTGTTAGGAAAATCAACTTTCATTAGATTACAGCAACCATTATAGAGGATAATTTGGTAAAACCTCTCAGATTATAAATATACCCAGGGACTCAGCAATTCTTTTTCTAGGAATTTATTTTATAAATACTTCTAAATGAAACATAAGGATATTCATGAATTTTCTTATGTTTGTAATAGCATAGAATTAGAAACTATTTAAATGTCTATTAACAGTGGCCTGACAACCTGGTGGGTATGGCTTAGTGGTTGAGCATTGACCTATAAATCAGGAGGTCATGGTTCCATTTCCAATTCAGGCACATGCCAGGATTGCATACTCGATTTCCAGTACGGGGGGGTGGGGGGTAAGAGGTGGGAGGGGAGGGCAAGAGGGTGAAGGAGGCAGCCCATCAATGATTCTCTCTCATCATTGATGTTTCTGTCTCTTTCTCCCTACCCCTCCTTCTCTGAATTCAATAAAAATATATTTAAAAAATTAAAATAAATTAAAAAACATAGTGGCCTAAAAAAGTAAATGAAGACATGTCACAATGGAATACCATGAGCCTTTGGAAAAATGGGAGGAGTGATGGGAAACTAGATCCTGTGTGTATATAAGATGGAGAATAAGGTGTCTACTGTGCCCCTATTTATGCTTTAGGAAGGAAGGAAAGAAGGAAAAAAGGAAGGAAGGAAGGAAGGAAGGAAGGAAGGAAGGAAGGAAGGAAGGAAGG